>JAZHYW010056547.1:0-20286 GCA_037355805.1 Ixodes ricinus
AGTCCCTTTTTTGATTTATTGAAGAAAGGCCACGCATGATATTATATTGGGGTTTTCTGAGATGCTTAGGGCACGTAGATTCAGTTTACGCACATAAAAGACAAACTCAAAATCAAGCCGCTTGTGACTGCTCACGGCCGGTTGCACAGCAGTGCAGCCGGTCAGTGAGCAATCACGACCAGCTAAAGAACTGGTTCTAGCGTTGTCGGTTGCAGTCAATTGCAGCTGTGGGGACCGGCCTTTGTTTAATTTCTCTACAAGATGTCATTTAGTGGACACTTTTTACGAAGTGCGTCTTTTCTCAACGTTTCATGCCTGGGGCTGAGGGGATAAATGAATTTGTACAAATGTATTGACTACCCTGGCTAAAATTGTATGTGACCTCGGCCAACCGGCTAGAATCATTAAGAATGCCAACAATCAGTCGGCCAACCGCTGGCAGTCATATTTCTACTCCATGTTTATTTTTTGCGCACGTTTGTGGTGCACTCAGTATTGCCATGCTGTTGAGTGAGTATGTGTCAAAGTGTTTAAGAGGCCGGCTATCTTAGAAAAAGAAAAAGTAGTTTCACCATCTGTGACAGTGGAGCCGGTCGAGCTTTGCACTTTGGATGACGCTTGGGCATCTCATTAAAATCTGTGGCCAGAGCGCGACGAAAGACAACGAGCTTGCATTGCTGGCGGTGCTTCTCTTGCAGATCTTACGTTGCAGCAGACTAGAATTGTTGCAGTGCAGTTGGGGGGAACAGCAATAATGCTTCAAGCGGAGAGGTCCCTCTCGTTTGGGTAACCTCTTGCGCCGCCTCTAACTCGTTTCCGGCATTTGCTTCCTCGCGCGCGGCAGAGCTTGAGGAGATCACCCCAGACCTAAGCCACCGGTGCGTGGACTGCGGCTGCCTGTTCTCGACGCGGGCCTACCTGCAGGGCCACTGGAAGCGGATGCACCTGCGCAAGAAGGGCCGCCACCAGTGCCGCTTCTGCAGCTTCTCCTGCAGCCGGACCAACGGACTGGTGAGGAAGCGTGCAGGCGTTGGGTAGGCATTCTGTCGTATTGTTTCGTAACAAGTGTTTTCGAGAAGGAAAGAAAAAGTGTTTTTCCGCGCGGGTAAATCAAATGCGCATTGCAGGAAGCTGCAGCTCCATGGGTGTGATGCTAGCGGTTGGCATAGAGTGCGGAAGTTTGGGCATATGGCGTCATCTAGGACAAAAGATAAAAGAGAAAGTGAATTTCTGAATGAGCCGGTGTCCTTCTAAGCTATTCCAATATTGTTGAAACATGGACTGACGTTGCTGACGCGTGTGACATTTATATCGTGAAAAACACTTGGCAGCAAAATAGGATATTGTTTTCTTTCTCGTTAATGAGTTTGTTTCGCTGAAATAAGTCCTAAAGGCGCTCGCAGTGTCGATTCTTGTTTTGACAACATTGAGTTTAGGTGGACTTCGGCTTGTAGAGAAATTTAGTCTTTCCCTTTTGATTCAGTTAACGTCATGTTCTCCATCTGAACCACTAGTGTCGCACTCTCAAGGAGTTTCAGCTTCCTTTGATGAGTAGTTCATTTACGCAAACAGAAAAACATGGTTCTTTGTTTTCAAAAATACCCAATATGTTGGTATTGAGTCGTATTACATGTTGGCATTGCACCGTATCGTACACCATACAACACTGCTCCAGCAAACACAACATTGACACTTTTTTGTATTTTTCTTTTAAAGGGTTCTAGTGGGCGTCAAAAGTTTAGTCCTACACACGTTAGTCCCACATTTGAACACTTTCCACCTCAATCGACCTTTACCGAAAATGCCACAGGGCCTCTTTTTCGATCCCAGATTGCACCGCGTGGAGTTGCGGGGCAATTTTGAAGTCTGCTCGAGTCCTTCGCTCTCACCACTGCGAGTCCAGAACACAAAGAAAACTGAGCAAACACACCACAAAGCCGACCAGTACCCTGCTTTGCTACCTTCCCGCTCTTTTCCTTTTGCGTTCTGAAATTGGAAAATGCTAAACAAACGGGAACCGCTTTTTTATATGCGGGTGCCCCCTTGCGTTCCATACATAGGATTGCCGTAGTGAGTTGAAAACACGACAGGAGGTGCTGCATATTTCCGAAATGGTCTATCGCAGTTTTGATGACGGCCTTTCAGTTCTAAGAGAAAAAGAGAAGAAACTGTCGATCGCATGTTCGCGTTAACGGTGTTGCACCGTGTACGTGGCACAAAGAACGAAAAGAAGGATGCAGATGCAGTGCCTTTCTTCCTTTGTAGTGCTTTGTTCGCTTTCAGAATCTTCTTACCGTGAAATACCGAGTGCCCGCTTTGCATAAAGCGTCCAGCTCTGCTTTTGAGACATTTGCGGCGTAAGCAAAGGTCACATCAAATTCCCACCCCGGCGAAGTTCCGGAGTCCACTGAATTGTTCCTCTGCCTTGACTGCTTCTCCGAGAAGCGGGCGATGGTTCGTGCGCTTGCGCCGGTGCGAAGCGGTGAAGCTTCATGCAAGAGCGCCGGCTTAAAGAATGCCCGACACGAGCGATGCGGTTGCTTTAACGGGACACACCCCCTGGGAGCGTCAACTTTTGAACCCTTGGCTTGAAACAATGAAAATTACAGGGTAGGCTGGTGGTCATGCTAGAGGGTGCATAACAAAATGTCAGGTCTGTCGGCTAAATGGGAAGGAAATTAGAGCAGCTTCTATCAGCAACACGCCTACATTGTTTAGTTAATCTGTCGTCGGAAAACTATCACAGTATATTCAAGACCTTTATTCGCTAGATATCTTGCAGAATGCCTAGGGAGTGCGGCTATGAAAGGGTATTTTGTAAAGTCATTTATTTCTATAAAATTTATCTTCTGCAAAATTGGCCAACTTTTTGGTCTTCTGTGTCTTCGACAAAATGTCAACATTTTTTATAAAAGACATCCGTAAAGTGACAAAAAAGTTCCATAGCTGCATTCCTTATTAAATATTTTTTTCCACGTGTCCCAACCAAACTGTTCAAAAAAAAACTTTTTTTTTTCCAGGGTTTTTTAAGATACAGTCAAACCTCGATGTAACGATGTCGGTAAAATTCGGAATTTACTTTGTTCCATTGAAATTTTGCTACAAAGAAATTCGAGGCTAACGTTAAAGAAAGTTTCCACAAATGTTTCTCGGGTGCACAAAACTCACCGAGGGTGCCTTTATTTCGGTTGAAAGTAGTCTGTCACCTTTTTCTGGGCCACTGTTGGCATTATTATTGGCATCGCATGACGTTTACATAGCCAGACGGCCTGCATCGCATCTTCGTCTTGCTTTGTGCTCGCGAACCGCCTCAAGGCATTGATTGCGTCCACCACCTCACGGTTACTGGGCACATTGCAGGTGTCTTGCTCATCAGGCCCGATGTCGTCCCCGTCTTGCGAGTTTCCACGAACATTGCTAGCTACCGCCTCGTCAGTCACCTCCTCCGTCGCAATGACAGCAGAGTCGGCGTATAGAAAGTCATCGAGGTCGACGTTGTCAGGGGCGGCTCCATCGCCTTCAAAGGGCGGCTCCATCGCCATCGCCCAAGACAACGAGAAACGCACGCGTTTAGTTAGGCCTCGAAACGAATTACGCAGCGCGATAGAAGCCGACAGATGAAACGGCGACGGCTCTAGTGCCCTCTAGTGGCCGTTCTGTACACCACGCTCGCCAGATTCGGCCTGTTTCACCCTTTGCACTTTATCGGGGCCCGTTTCAGCGCATGTGCTTCCCAAAATTTCCTTAGGGACCCAAAAGTTACATTAAACTTAGTTACATAGAAATTTCGGCAATCGGGACTTCGTTACACGGAGGTCAAAATACATGGCGTGCATACACTTGCGGTTAGGAAAAGTTATGTACTTCGTTACATAGAAGTTCATTACTTTGAGGTTTGACTGTATATGGGTTTGGCCAGACCCCTAGAGGGGGCATTCATTGGACTCCATATTTGAGGGCGCTGTTTAGAGTGCATGCTCAGAACGAGCTCACATTAGTAGGTCGCTAAGACCGGTAATCTTGATGGTGCAGAATGCGCGTTGCAAAAGAACTGTGGAACCTCGCCGTCGGCATGTGCTCAGCAGTTGCACACATGGCTATGGCCAACAGTGAATGCAGTCCGACGGCGACGGAGCACAACTGCCAGTCTGCCATACAGCTGTTGTGTTCTGTCGAACAAAAAAAGGACCTCCCCTACGACGTGTCCCTTCTGTTTTCCCTTCTCAAACATAACAAGTGCCCGCCCCCATTTTTTCGCGATTATCTCCAACGTTTTGGGTGGGCAATTGCTCGGAATTTTACGGTAATTATGTTTACCTTTCGAAGTGGACCTTTTTTTTTAACTTCCGCGGATGAATTTTGAGGCATTCAAAGTCCATTCCAAAAATCTGTCGAGATAAGCTATAAATAGGGCTCTGTGTTCTGGGGTTTTATCTTTTTTTTTTTAAATTTTGGTGGATGTTTTTATTTTGGATGGGGGTTCATTACTTCTCACAGGTTTTGTATTTTTGTTTGCCTGTTTTTGCTTTTCCTGGGCTCAGGGCAAGCTTGTGGGCTAATACCCAGAGCATCCGACAAAGACACTCCACATATTCCGCGTTTTCCGACTTTATCCGTGGGACTGAAAGACGTCCATCTCTTAAAGTATAAAAAAACACAGAAAAAAACAAAAAACAAACAAACAAGGACCGAAAACAGACAACAGGTATAACAGAGAAGCACTTGTCTGTGGTGCCCATCCTCTATTTTTTTGTTATAGTTTTTTGTGCGTGTTTTTATACATCGTAAATAGGGTTCCACGCCTTTGGAGTTCATTTTCCTTCATATTTGGGGGCGATTTTACCGGGTTTATTTTTGCATGCAGATTCAGCACATTCCAGATGGCATTTTTTGGTGTCAGCATTTATGAGGGCTTCTGTCAAAGAAAACAGGACATGTGGGTGGGATTCCTCAACTTGCAGGAAACATACATGTCTCCTGAACACTTGGCTGACGTCTCGATTCGGATAAGCGAAGGAGGCGGGACATTAGGGTGTGATTCCCGAATAGAGAAGCAGCGGCCTAGAGGAGTGTTCACCGCAAGCTGTGTTCTGGGTCAACACAAAACAAAACGGTGGTTTTAGATTTCTTTTTGTGAAAATTTGATACTGTAAAGGACTTTGTTTTCATGGGCCCAATATTTTGTGAATTTTGCGTAGTGCAAATTTTGGGGCTAGTTTAAGGGCACAAAATTTTGCCATTTAGAGCAATGTACTGTGATACATTATTATGAGGGAGATATATTTGCGAGACCAACTTTTCGTGACTTTTTTTTTAATTTGTTAAATTTTCAAAACTGAAATCCTCGCAAAGGTCGAGTCATTTACGGTATTTTGTAATAAAGAATACCTCAAGGCTCTACTGTGTCCAGCCCACCTTTATGTTTTGCCTTTGCTGGGCAAGACGACGCCGATTTCGAAAATGCACAATGCCCCAGATTTGCTAGAGCTGTGTGGCACTATGTAACATAGCTGCATAATCCCTACGAACAAAACGGCTGTTGCGCAGTAGAGAAAGTGTCGAGAATACCAAAAGCTGCAGAAATCGTCCCCCTCCCTCCAACATCCGGGAAAGTGTCAAATGTCCGCATCTCGAACATTTCCGGGGGAACACTGAATACTTCATATCACACGATTTTTTCGGTTTTCCCTGATTCTGAGAAAATTGGCTTGAGGGTTAATTTTCTGAGATTGTTGGTATAAACCGGAATGACAGAACCCTAGTCATCAATGACAAGTTCTCAAACTGGGTTTCTAGGAAACGAGAGGTTCCCCAAGAGCGTCCTCACGAGTACCCAAGCTCTCAAATCTTTTCGACCGTACCTGTTCCTTAAAGGGGTACTCCAGGCGATTCTTTTAGCTACCCCAACTATATTTTCTGAATCCCCGGACTTTACTCTTTCAGGTATGGTATTTAGTACCACGAAATTCAGAATAGTTATTGTGAAATCCCAGTGATGTGATTGGCCTAAGCCGTTTTGGAGCACCTTTCGGAGCAGCCAAAACAGTGTTTTGGAGCAGCAAAAGTGGCCGTTGGAGCAGCCAGAACAGTGTTTTGGAGCAGTAAACGTGGCTTTTGGAGCAGCCAAAACAGTGTTTCGGAGCAGCAAAAGTGGCTTTTGGAGCAGATATTCTTAGAAAAATAAAAATATTAGTTTTAAGTGCTGGACAAATGAAGGGCACTTTGCTCGCTGCAATAAACAAATTATGGTCAAGTTAGACCACCTGGGAGTCTTTCAACATGTTAACTGAAATGCCAATGACATGACACATTTTGCAATGCTTCAGTTAAATGATACATATATATGTACCCGCTATAGATAAATAAGAGCCAAACTGCACATATTAAAATTTATTTGAAAATGACCAGCTTAGTAGTAAATATCAAAGCATTAGGTTGACTAGTTATATAATATATTAAATTGAAGCAGTCTCCGACTGATGAAACACATAACTACTGCAGTGCAATGCGAAACTGTACACAAGAAAAAGGTGCATTACGACTAGCGGGTGCTTTTCTTTTTGCTTTTTGAAACTTTCTGCAAGGCTGCTGCAAGTCTCGCTTTGCCTTCGGCAAGTAATGAATGTCCACTTTCAATGTCTCCAAAGAGACATTGAGACATCCCACAAGTGTACAGTGCTAGTAGGCGTTGCCCAGCAATTCCGAAAAACCGCTTGCCACCGTTTTACTGGTTCCCGATGTGCCAGATTTTCGTCAAAAGTAAGCCAACGTAAATCAATGGATTACAAACGTCCCGGCTGGTGCCTCTGTCGTGCAATACATGTTCGCATGCACGTGAGGGCAACTTCGGCAGCTTGCAGTTGCACGTGCTTCGTCGCGCGAGCGGAGACGGCTGTTCGATCGAAACCGAAACCATGCCAGTCCGCTCCGTCGCCAACTGGTTCCCAAAATTGTATGCAAAATGTAACTGTCCAGCATACGACAAAAAACAGTCCAGCGGCGCGTGCTTGCCAAGCAGGCAGGCGAGGTACATGCTAAACACACAGAAAAAAAGAACCTGAGCGCATCGATGCAAGACATCGCGAGTCATGGTCAAAAAGTTCTTGGAGCGCTTTGTGCAACGACTGAACTCGAGACAAACAAGCGCGCTGTGCGGGTTCAGCGTGCAGACATTGCCTTCTTTGCTTTAGCTCACTTCTCTTCACCAACTTTCTTTCGCGGCAGACTTTTCACGTACCGGGGTCCCTCTCGAAAGAACAGCCCACCGAGAGAAACCCAGGTAATCAATACTTCGACACAGCAGTCTTTGAGTTAGAGAGGGATTTTTGTAGTAGCGTATGATTTAAACAAGAACAGGAATGTTGATGACCTTGCGGCGGTCCTTACGTTTCAGTTTAGAAAGCGCCATATCTGCAGCGACGTGGGGACGGCAACACCCGACGTCATGCGACCACGGTGACTGGTAGGCAGGGACCAAATATAGTTTTCCCACGGCCGTTGCTTTCAGGAGCGAGTGCTTCAGCTCACAAAGTAACTCCCGCCGCGCAAAAACGTGGTTTCGTTTCACAGCATGACGGCATGGCTGGTACCCGGCACGCTAGCGTCGGAGCATCCGCACACGCTTGCATCTATCGTTGCAAAAATTTTAAAAAGACGCGAGACGAGACTCACGAGACGACGAGAGCGCGAAACGAGAGACGGCGGAAAAACCATGCAAGACCGGATGGACGATTGATGCAGGGTACTTTGTGTCGGGCGGCCGCTTGCGCCACCTAGCTCACGCATGCTCAATTACGGTACTCAGTTTAGTTTCGGTTTTGAAAGGCGACCGAAATTGGTTCTTTGGCGCAGGCTTGGCGCAGATTACCCATATTTTGGCAAAATGTAGCAGGATGTAGCAGGGTTAGCCCCTTGGCGCAGTTTGGCGCAATTGGCGCAGCAATCACATCACTGAATCCGCAAATGAAAATGATGCAAAAACCAACATTCAGATATATACCGTACTTTTCAGTACCGTGATGTCCGTGTCAGGCAGGCTTGCCAAGTCATGCAAGCAGACTAAAAATAGAATATGACAATCATTTGTTCCGTGCTGGAGCACGGGTACTGAAGCGAGCTACCAAATCATTAATTTGACACCATGTAACTGCTTGGAATCAGTGTGGGAACAAATCCTACAGTCCAAAGTGTGAATACCTGCCTGCCGCCAGTGTCACTTTTTCATTGTTGCCAGTCGAGACTTTCAGTTTGAAAAAAAAAACGATGGGGACAAAAACTTGCAAATTCAGTAATTTGGCGAGAGAAAAAATTATTTCAACGTAATATTTGAAGTACTATTTCAGCAATGTTTGTTTGTATGTTTAGCAAATTTTCAGGCAAATCGGGGACCATGAAGAAAATGCAGGAGTGCCCCTTTAAGTGAGGCATTCTTCCAGTTTCAGCACTGCTTTAGCATATCTCAGCCAGTCAGTGACATATAGCTATAAGCCGAGCACTCCCATAGCAGTGGTCTCACGCCTCATTCGAACGTGGGGGCCAGATAGACCACCCCCGAAAGGTCAAGGGCCAACATAAAGTGGAGAGGGGGGGAGTGGCAGGGGACAAAAAAAAAGAATGCGGCCATGGTGCTCCATGTTTCAATGGAGCCGAGTCCCTCATGCGACACACGAGAGATTTCATGAGAAGGGACCTCATACTCTCTGCTTTTCGTAAACTCGTCAGTTTGTTTTTAGTGAAACCTTAAGCTTTGATTTGTTTAGAGCAAGGGTCTCCAAACTTTATGGCTAAGGAGCCGGACTAGGTGTCTGTCGCAGTCTCGAGAGCCAGAAAAAGAAGCAAGTAAATATAAATGAAAAACACAATAAAAAAATAGACCTAGATACGGTACACATTAAAACTACAGAAACTAAAATTGGAATTAATTTAAAAAAGAATCCAAGGTACTATCAAGGAAAAATGAAATACAAACAAAGGAGCGCATGGCTCGTGGTACAGGCTGCGCTGCCTGTACCGCAAGACACGCGCTCCTTTGTTCGTATTTCATTTTCCCCGATAGTACGTTCATAAAAAAGTTACATGTGAATAGTGAGACTCGTGGCTAAGGCACAGTGGCGTAGCCAGAAATATTTTTCAGGGGGTGTTTTACTTTCCTGGTGAGACCGGAGGAGAAGAGAGGGCTCACATATGTACTCTTTACGAACATAGGAGCATACTTTTGGTTATTTCTCTGCTCTTATGAAGACAAAGACTCACTTCCTATTTCCATTATCACCCCTACATAAGAAAGTGCAGGAGACTCAGTACATTCAGGTACTAAGAGAAAATGTTTAATACATGAAAGCACAACAAGCCTTGTAGACAATATTTTGAACATAACATGGAAAATGAAAGACTGCCATATGAACAGGGTCCAAGCCAGAAAAGTAAACCCTCCTTTTCGGCGCGCATAAAACAACTACGCGTCGCTGAATGGTGAAGCTCCGCCAGAATGTAACCCTAACGGTTCGAGCAAGATGATAAAGTTTTAGAACGTAGCATCATCGAATTCAAAAGTTATAAGCAATTTTTTGAAAATCTCAATGAGAAAATGGGGCCGCGGCCCGGAAGCGTCTCCCATTCATCTCCATGTACTCGATGAGCTCCGTGAGCCGCCGTCTGCCACCAATCTCCCATTGAAAATTTTCGATAATTACTCATAACTTTTGAATTCGGTGACGCTACGTTCTGAAACTTTAAGGGGGGGGGGGTGCAACGATTTTAAAAATAAAATATTTTGCATCTCGTCATTTTTACGTTGTTTATCGTGTCCCGGAGGATAGAGAAAACATCTCCTTCATTCAAAAATGTCGCGATTCCGCTGCATAATCGCAAAGCAAAAGTATGACTTTAGCCAGTGCGGCTGGAACTTCAGTCTCCGCTTGCCTGCAACATGGAAGACGTAGCTAGCGCCGGGTGTTCATGGATTCAATAGCAGCTTTCGCCTCGTCTCATCATTCTTGAGGTCTTAATTCCTTGGGCTAGATGTGATATAAAGTCCGATGTCGTATCCAGGAACATTGCTCTCGCTCAGGCAGGGGGATGGAGGTGTCTGACCTGAAGGTGTCGGCTCTGCTGGAGACTTTGATGGTGCGCTTGACGTAGTGGGTGATTTTTCTTTCTTGTTAAGAAAGTCGTCTATGGTCAGCTGACTCGTTTAGACGTGCTCATTTTCATAACAGGCACATGGCATCGAGGCACACGGAACACGAACTTAAAATCAGTGACTAAAATTACACGAAAGTTGGTTCATCCACTCAGCTGCGCAGGTTCGTCATTCTCCTAGGACCAACGCCTCCTCTACTTTAGAAGCCTGTCAGGGGACTCGCTCTCCCGTTGCGGCCGGTGTGCCGTCGTGTTGTATACAACGCCACGTGGTGGCGCCCGCCTGCGACACTAACCACGCAACCCTTCTGGGCGCTGTAAAGAACGTCCTTCGCGGCCGCACCTGGAGGTGGAAGCGGGTCCTCGCGTAGAGCGACCCCTTCTCCGGCGTTCCAAGGGCGCGGCTTCCGCTGACAACCTTGAGCCACGATTATCTGCCCGCGGTAGATAGGGTGAATGGCTTTCACCCGTAACGTCAACAAAAGAGAGAAACGAGCTGTCATCGATACCTCCTTCAGGCGTCCGGCGCTAAAGAGGAAGATGGACTGTGGGCTTCCGAGGTCCTTCTCGTCCGGGTTGAGAAGGGGGATGGTATCCTCCGGGCGTTCGTGCCCTCTTGGAATCAACAGAAGCAATTATCCTGTGTGTGCATTCGTGCATGCTCGTAGGCGGTGCCTGAACGTTTGAGGATGACCTTCTGGGGTCACCTCGACGTGGAATCTGGAAGAATAGCCACATCTTCCGAGATTCCCCTACAAGCCATAGGAATCGGCGGAGCAATTATCCTCTCTGTGTGTTTGTGCGTGCTCATGGCCTTTCAACACTGCGATTTAGGCAGACTCAGAGAGTGAGCCGGTCTTTGGTGTCCTGCGTGGATGGCAGTATTTTTGCCATTTGAGCCGATATGACGAGGACGCGACCGAGCGACCTGGCGCCCGAAAGAGAGAAGGCTGCGGAGAAATGGGGGGGGGGGGGGGGGGTCGGTCGAAATTTCGGGGGTGTTCTGACACCCCAACACCCCCCTGGCTACGCCACTGCTAAGGCAGCTCAATACCTATATAGCATAATTCATTATTTAGCCAGTTATGGCATTATGCAATAATTGTAGCCCAGAGAGCTCACTGGACATCGATTGAAGCGCATAGGAACGTCGACGTATTCGCAAAGGGAAGAACACTAATGAGAACAGTTTGACTGACGATGAAAATACACTATACTTATGATGCAGGGCGCTTAGGCACATTATACGTGAGAAAGCGAAATAATTTTAATGTAGTTGCAGAGGCACGAGAGACGGATGTGCTAATGATGACAATGCACAATAAATATGACGTGCAGCTATCAGAAGGATGAGAATCAGAACAGATATAAAGCGTTCGGTGAGCATTGCGGCAGCGTTAGGTTACACGCGCTTATTTTTGTGCCAACGGGCCTACTGAATACGGGCCGTGGACCAGGCGTTGTCACAAGGACGGCGGCCAGCCGCGGATTGGGGTTTGGAGATGCCCGGTATGGAGGACTGCTTTCGGCCCCTACCTGATGTGATAACGAGATTAGAATGCACCGCCCCCCACCATCATACTGCCAGTTCTCGATAGAACAAGAGAGCAAGCACGGTCGATTCTTTCGGGAATCAATCGAGAGTCCGACGTGTCTCCAAATAAAAGCTCCCCGTATGACGGTTTCACTTTCCCGACAATTTTTATAGCGGCACTATAAGACATATAAGGCTTTTACCTTAATAAATAAGTGTTCCCTGAGATTGACCCCCGTTATAGATCGCGACTGCCGATTGGCCGTCCTTTGGACCCACCCGACGTCCGGGTTGCTTTCTTCCCTCGCCAGGTGAGGCACGAGCGCACGCACACAGGGGAGCGGCCCTTTGCCTGCGACACGTGCGGCAAGACGCTTGCGGTGAAGGTGAACCTGGTGCTGCACCAGCGCATGCACGCCGGGGAGCGGCCCTACCCGTGCGAGGTGTGCGGCCAGCGCTTTACCTACTCCTCTCACCTGACGCGCCACCGGAGGACGCACACGGGGGACTGCCCTTACATCTGCAGCGTGCGCTGGCAGGCCTTCAACCAGCAAGGAACCTGGACGCCCACACCATGACCCACACCCGTGCCTCCCTGCGTTGAGGGCCGTCCACACGAGACACTGGAGATGCCATGCACCGGAAACACAGCGCGAGTGCACTTTTCACAAGACGTGAAAGTTCCGCCATGGGCGTACGTTTCGAGCAAGGAGATTGTTGACGCCACGGAGGGCGACGCGATGCCACCAGAGGTGAAACCAGAAGTGTGGAGGGACATGCCGCCAACGACGGCCAGAGCCAAGCGCCGACTAACTTTTGTTTCAGTCACCCTCGGCATAGCGTGTCTCGTTGAGGGCGTGTCCTTCCACACTCCTGACTTCACTTCCGGTGGCATCACGTCGCCTCCGGAAGATTCCCACCTCCGTGGTTCATGCAGACAGCACGTCTTTCCTCCTTGCCATCTTCTCTGTCTCCTTTTCTGATTTGCGGGAGATTGGGGACCAACAACGAGGGCAGAGGCCTCGACGCACGGCCAGCAATGCGTGCGATTGGCTGTTCAGACTCACGTGGCGAGAACGCTCCTAGCCTGTTGGTCGACGTTGCAGTGCACTCCAGAACTTGTCACTCAAGCTTTACAGACACGAGGAACAAAACTCTCACACAGCGCTCACTAACAACTTTGTATTGCACGATTAACTTCTGTTTCTAATTCGACTTTAATTTGAGATGATTTTCAAATAGAAAAAGACGAAAATAAGATGGCAAAAAATTCCCTTTTAACGTTTAGGCAAGCTTGCGGCTAAATACTGTAAACGACTTATTTTTTGCTGGCTCAGTATTTCGCAATTTAAGTCAAAGCTGAAGTTCTGGAATAATTCACAGGTTCTAATTTTCGCGACGCGGTGGGATCTCAATATAGATTCCAATGTGTTTACATTTTACCGTAATTGTTCGCGGAACCTATTTTTCGCTAATTGTTGGTGATTCACGAGGTCCTCGCGAAAATTAAGTCACTTACATAATCAGTCTCTTTTTGTGACACTATAGACGGCATATTAACACATTTGTCTTCCAGTCGTATGATGTTCTTAGCTTCGATAATTTTCCCTCCATAATTGGTTGACATTTTTGCCACGCACCACGGTGCTGTTGTTGAAATACGCCACACACCCACAATCCCGACGATGTACTCCTAAGTGGCTGGTGTTGACGATGTTGTTGTTGTGTTCACAAAGGCGGTCATTAAGACACCGCCACTCTGTCCTACCTACTGTCTTCCGCAGGAAAGGGGGAATGAATAGGCAACCCCTTAACGCAAGGCACAAAGTTTGTTACGTGTTTCTTGGAGCAGCAGATTGCAGGATTTGAGGGTGTGGTCATGTTTTTGCACAGGCTGGAAAGTTTGTTGGGAGCTGAAAACACGATATCAACATTCACTCTGTTCGCTGTTTTCTTAAAGGGGGGTGCAACGATTTTCGGACTTCGGTCAAAGATTTGTGGAAGTTACCCTCTGACACTTCTGAAGTAAAGAACAGAAAACCGATTTCGCCTGCGTGTCCTAGTTGCTGCGTAAAAAAAAGATAAATATTGGCATTTCGGGCACCCCTCAACTCACTCCCAGTCTTCAGGGTCACACCTGGTCGCACTCCCAGTGACGTCATTCGGAGTGCCGTGTAGGTTCCCGTGTGCTATCTCGGAGGACGCTTCCTCTCCTCTCTCTGCTGACATTAGCGGGCGTTATGCTGCAGCTTAGAGCCGAGCGAGGTCACGTAATCTTTTCGCCGTAGTTCCTTCGGCTGCCACTTGGGGCTGCAGGTGGGGGAAAAAGCTCGACTCTTGCTTTGCGATTATGCAGCGGAATCGCGACATTTTTAATGAAGAAGGTGTTTTCTCTATCCTCCGGGACACGATAAACAACGTAAAAATGACAAGATGCAAATTCTTTTAATCATAAAATCGTTGCATCGCCCCTTTAAAGCCATGAGAAAAATTGTGACTGTATGGGACAATGACTGGTCTTCTTGTCCTGTCGCTGTTTGTTGCTTGATGCAGCTCCCTTGCTTCCCTTCTTTAAGGATAGTTTCCAACCACTGACACCAATAAAAAAACAGTGTACTCTGCAGACTGCAGTCTTGCAATTTGCCCGTCGAAGCTCTTTTTGCCCCCGAAACCCTGTTTTCTTATTGGTGTCAGTGGTTAAAACTATCCTCAAAGAAGTGAAGCAAGGGAGCTGCAGTGCTAAACACACAGCGACAGGACAAGAAGACCAGTCGGTCGGTCCGGTACATCCACAATTTTTCTCACGGCCAGAAGAAAAAAGCGAACAGAGTCAATGTTGATATCGTGTTTTCAGCTCCCAACAAACTTTCCAGCCTGTGCAGAAACGTGACCACATTCTCAAATCCTGGAATCTGTTGCTCCAAGAAACAGAACGAATTTCGTGCCTTGCGTTGAGGGGGTTGTCTATTCATTCCCTTTCCTGCAGAAGACAAATACATAGGAAAAACTAGGCAATGTCTTAATGACGGCCTTCGTGAACACAAGAATGAACAACATCGTAAACGCCAACTCTGGCCACTTAGGAATACACCGTCGGGCTTGTGGTTCTATCGCAAATTTCAACAACAGCACCGTATTAGCAAAAGTGTCAGCCAATTAACAAGGGAAATTATTGAAGCCGAGAACATCATACGACTAGAGGACAAATGTGTTAGTACACCGTCCATAATATTGTCACAGAAAAAGATTGATCATTTAGCCGCAAATTTATCTAAGCGTTGGGAGAAAATTTTTTGCCATTTTATTTTTTCATTTTTTTCTATTTGAAAATTGTCTCAAATTGAAGTAGAAGCAGATGTTAATTACGCAACATGAAGTTGTTAGTGAGCACTGTGTGAGAGTTTTGTTCCTTGTGTGTGTGAAAGCTTGAGTGACAGTTTTTTTAGTGCGCTGCAACGTCGACCAACATGAACAACCAACCCGCTTAACATGAAGTTCTAACAGCTAGTAGCCTTTGTTGATGGACAAAGGCGGAGGTTAGCTTTCTCCCACTGGAATGCCAATGCAAAGAAATGTATGACATATTCGAGGTTGCTACATGCCTTCGCAATAATGCCGGGGCAAAGGGGCACATTTTTGGTATTGCATCGTTGGGCGAAGGACCACGCCAGAATCAACCCTCGGGACCACGGCCGATGTTTCACCGAGAGGCACGCCACGTCACGCAGTTAGACCACGAGTTAGACCGCCGGGGCTTTTTCTACTCTTTTCGGCCGGCTGGAAGTCTGGGCAAAAAAATTTGGGTTCCATGCTAGCTGATCACCAAATACGTTTTGAGATGTTGGTTTGTAAATGGAGTTTCGGTTTTGTTCCACCGTATTGTCTATTCGTTAAGTTTTTTTTATGGCATGCAGGGTCATAACAGACGTTTGGATGTAATGAACTGTACCAAGAGGCCCGCAAGCTCGTTCGCTCGTTGCAACAAATCGTGTGTCATTTGAATTAATTACTGTCTTCCAGTCAAAACCTTTTTCTTTTTCTCTCGTCTTGCAGAATAAATAACTGGAGAGACAGCGAAAAAAAAAAAGCACTGCCGCAGGGTTGAATAGAAACGGCAGGAGCTCGTCAACATCGTAAAGGAAATTCGTGTCTGTCTTCCAGCGTACAATACCATTGAAAGATAAGAGTGAGTCAGACAGGCGGCTGGTTTATGTTGCACGTTTTTTGTAAACCCTGAGGCGACAGGGTCTAAAGAGGGCAAACACAAAACGTCTCAATTTTAAGACGTTTTGTGTTTGTCCCCTTTTAGGCCTGCCGTCTCCATCTTTAGGAAAAGGGTAACGCTTAACCCATGGTTGCCTGGCAGCAGCAGCAGACTCGATGGACTTGGTGCACTAAATCAAAATCGCCAGAGAAGAGAAGACGAGTGGAAAGGAGGTAGCTCACCGAACTAAACTGCGTACTCTAGCGCCGTCAATACTGCTCTAAAAAAAATTGTTTTTTACGCTTTAAAATTTTTTTTTGACACGTAAATGTCTCAGATTAGGTTCGTTTCAAAAAAAAAATTTTTTTCTTTTCAGTGAAAGCACACTTGGCGTCATGCGTTGGTCGGCAGGATTGCATCCAGCGGATGCTCTGGCCTCCAATGCTGAGCTCTGCCTTTGTCTTACACTCCATTGCAGGCAGTGTCATGCCTGGCATGTAAGGCAATGAGCGCATGTCCTTAGAGCTACTAAGCTGCGCACTTGACTTCTTATCCTATCACCGACAATGAGATTGCTGTCGCATAGCCTTCAAAGCCCGGTCAGCACTCCGAGTGTCATCTTGCCGCATGAGGTGCTCGAGCATCATTTAGCGATGAATGAATGATTTTGAGCGACCAGCACCCGCTTTCTTGGTAATATTGGCTGCTAAAGTGAAGCTGAAACACTTCTTGAAAAAACGAGCTAGAGAGTGGTGTCTCTGGTGCATTTTTATCACTGTAGTCTAGAATATCAGATCGCTTTCCTGAAGCTATCGGTGCGCAGACTTGAAAAATCGCTGACCTCTCCATGGCAGTCATAAGGACCTTCGGCATGCACTTGTCTTTACCATGCTGTTATGCCAATAGCTGTAAGCAGCGTACCATGTTATGCTCAGTCCTGTCCCACTTTCAGACGATGGCCAGTTGGCAGTCTCTTCCGACCTCTTGTATGTGAGCAAGAGTGCGTCGCGGCGTAGCTTTGGATATTTTGAAGGCGTTCAGAATCCATAGCAGATTCAAAGCTCTTCGTGACGCTGCTGCCCTGGAAGTGAGAGCTGTCAAGGTAACTTGCAAATCATTCGGCTGCCGTGCGCCAGTCGAAAAATAATCTTGATACTTCCGAGTCCGGGGAGGGCACGTGGAAGGTCGGTTCAGTGTTTTCTCAATGCTGGAACCGCCGCCGAGCCTTTCCGGCTAAGGGTATGTCTAGCCATGCGTGAGATTAGTCATGCTCATCGGCTGACTCAGTTCCCTGCCAGATGGAGGTATCAGAGCGCCAGCGTGATACAACCGCACAAGTCTTGGGATCTTCTAACGCACCACGCAGTAGTGATATCACGAAGAGCTTCACTGCTCGCCAGCAACGCTCTATCTACTTGAACGGCTTTGCTAGTGTAATTTTGCAAAGTCGCAGAAATTTCTAAGAAACGTGCCTTCTTGAGATCTCTTTAGAGTACAATCGCTCACCAAACCTTTAGATAGACATCAGGATTTCAGCAAAAAGATACTTAGCACTATGCTAAATGATTTACTAAATTAACTTTTTCAGTTGAGTTGATTTCGGCTCAAACACATGAGCTAGCTAGAGACTTATGATTTTACTGTGTTTAGTCCTAGTTTAGTTAGCGAAAATAAACACATGAGCTCTCATGCTGGAGAGACTTGCTATCTGCGTCAGTGGAAGCCACTTTCATCAACTATTTTTCAGAAAGATACATGGTAGACGGGACAGTCTCCAGGTTTCGGTTTCGCCATCGGAGCGCATCTTTGCGCCCGCGCTCCTGTTCCCCGTGTTCTGCGGCGTGAAGCCACAGCCTCGCTTCTCTCTCGTAGGATGGAGGGAAGCTGGACGCAACAATGTGTTGCGCGTCTCGGCCACTCTGGAAGCAGGGTGCGGGCACTGAGAGATGCTCCGATATAAAGCCGAAGCCTAGAAACTCGTTCAAAATTAGAATGCTACTTATGGATTGTCGTAAAATGCCCCTCCATTACGTCTCTTCCTAAAAAGAGTTGATTTGGTGGGTTTTCAACGATGCTAACAGCGCAAGTTTGTCAGTGAAACCCTCTTTAATATCACTAATAAAGAAATTAATTGGTAAATTTTTAGTTAATTGTCTCAGCTAATTAGAATGGTTTTGCTATCTTTGAAACAGTTCGCCAGAGGCTTTGGTGAGTTTGTTCCCGCCAAGAATTTCTTCTTTGTCTCTGAAGAGTATGTTTTCAAGGATTTTTGAAAGCATTATACACTAGAGTACGCAGAACGACTTTATGTATATTGCCTGGTTTAACCTCTCCGAGCGATCCAAGGCGTCTAACCGACACTTGCATCTCTATTGCTTATGACACTTGTACCAAATTTCTGAGTGGAACATCAGCGTTCTGCCTGGTGTGAGCTACTCTTGATCCTATGTATGTCTTTTCCATGTCCTACATTTGGAAGGACGATAGTATGTGTCATTTATTAGAAGTAGCCTTGTGTCTACAATGCATGTTGGAGGGTCTTCTGTACAGTTTCCCAATGCTAGAATGGGGACAACCAAACTCTAGATCAATAAAAGTAATGGCATCCTGTGATTTTTCTTATTTTCTGTGTTTTGGATTGTCTGTGGGAGCCATGTTACTCTTTCATTGTTAAAAACAAGCTTGACTTGCCTGGAACTGTTCAGCATTCCTGAAAAGCTTACAAACATGGGCATACATGCTGCAAAATGCCAGGGAGCGCCCACTTTATTTTCACTGTAAACTGGGTTGATCTAGACGCGGGCGCCTGTCTGGTCGTCTATGCGTAATTTGCAGAATTCCCGAGTTTGGGAAATGTTAATGGGCGCTTGAGTGAAGGTGCCGCTTCTGCGGTGGCACTTTGCGGTAGTAGTATCTTCGTTCACCCGTAAGTGGATGTTTCGCTAGGGCCCCTTGCGCCTACTGTGACGTTTCAGCTGTGCAAGCTGGACAACCTGCCCGTGCCTGCAAGCACGTGCTGGTAGCTTTGATTCCAGTACTATGGAGCGAGTTTTGCGCGAGATGCTCGGCTCGGAATCTCAACGGATGCCTTATTGCAGTGGTCTCGAACTCATTTGAAGTCGCCAGGGGCCAGATATCCCACACCTGAAAGGTCGTGCCTGCCAACGTAAGACGCATGGGGGGGGGGTAGAGACTTTGTGCTTTATGCTTTTGTAAACTCGAAGTCTTGCCAGTGGCATCTTTAGATTTGATTTGCTTATACGGGCTACGTTGGGCCTTTACCTGGTGTGGTAAAGACATAAAATGACACCCTCGCGCCGACGTGCTGGCATTTCATCAATAGAAGAAGTACACTGTCGTTCCCGTCGCTCAATTCTACGAGCGGAATTGTTGTACATTACAGAAAGCTGGAAAGCCGAATATTATCGCGAAACAAAGGGCAAATGAACTTCAGATGCAGTATAGACTATGTCAGCCAGTTAAAAGAGCAGGCCACTTATTGAGCGAAGTTGAATCGGCGAAGTGAAATCACGGCTGGCGCATGCCATTTCTAGCGCTGAGACCTTAAGGGACCAGGACGCTTCGTGCGTTGGCTGCCCGTGGGCACGCGTACCGTGGTGAGTCGGCCGCACACGCCCGCGGGCTGCGTCTGCGAGACCTCTGCACCTATTGATTAACTTTGCGCTGTACATCTTTCTGTGCGCAAAGGTGAGGCGGTGTTTTCCGGCTCGCTGAGAGTTCTTTTTGTGTTGTGATCGACCGCACCTTTCAGACTGAGTTGACGACAGAAAAGAGCATCGCCACTGGTGCTCGATTTCTGTAATGCTGCACGGGTCTTCCTTGTCCGAAGTCGCGCACAAGGCGAGGCGCGAGAGCTCGACTATCGGCAGCCAAAAGGCGGTAGGGTCCATCGTTTTGGTCTCCACGACTGAAAGCGAGAGTGTTCTTGACCAATGACCAATTTCTGCAGGCCGCACACTGCCAGCCAATGGAACAATTTTACCTGTCTGCGAATTTACCGGATTGTTCAGTACTTTGGTGAGAACTTGAACACGAATGGTCGGAGAACTCTCAAGGCCGCCCGATGCGCTTGTTCCGAGCGTGCCTTCTATCCGCTGGTCGGCATTGGCTTACACGCCAGCGGCGGGTAACCGTTTGACATTGGCGAAGGAAGCGCAGGCTGTCAATGCCCCATCATGAAATACCGGACGATCGCAGTTTTATCCTGCATCCAATATCACTGTTGTTGCGTCATTCGGTTCAGTAGCAGACGGTCCAATTTTTGAAGAAGAGTAAGAATCTGGCAGCTGAGGCGGGACATCTGAATCTCACCATTCTCATTCTGTCAGCCATGACTCAAGTTCTGGCATCATTGATGGTTCAGTATCCATCTTTAAAGCAATATACT
>JAZHYW010056548.1:0-59797 GCA_037355805.1 Ixodes ricinus
TCGAACTCAATGTTTTAAAACCGTTTGCTTATAAAGAGCAATACCTTTGATGCTCGTTTACCGTCTGTTATGGCCGCTTTATCGTGCGCTTGCTCAGGAGATATTCAATCGCATTCGCGACGCCTGCTGCCATTCAACGACGGTGAAACACCGTTGGGGCAATGCTGCCGGAATGTTGAATAACAAAAGATGAGTTGCGGACTGCCGGAAGCTGATCTGGTGGTTTCCCTTTGTGGAACAAATAACGAAAAACAGTGGGGAAAAAGAGCAATGCCGGATATGTTGAACCAATGTTTCGTTTCAGTGGCGGAAGTGGTATGTTGGCGGATTGTTCCAGGCTCTCGATGAAAAAGTTCCCCGCCGTCTGGCGGACAGCGATTACGCCTGCTGGTGACGCTGCTGACATATGAACTGCTCTGTTCTGGCTTTCTTTGAAAAGACGGTCAACCAATCGTCTCTGCTTAATGAGCTACGGCGTCTCAGGACAAAGCGTGGCGGTGGTTCCTGCTGATTTTCTGCTCCAGGTTCTGCTGCTGACCTACAGCAAATACCGAATAACCGGAAGCCATTACCATCCCGTGTGGTGGCGTACGACGAACTGGAAGATGATGCGGAGAAACAGCTAATGGGCGGTGACGACGGGCAACAGTATAACGCTGCGCACCTTTCGGCGGGCTGGTAACGGCGATAAACGCTGCTGGGGTCATTTGATCCCGTATCGTTGTTGGCTGTATCCCTGTATTTCTGCAAGGTATCTGGATCGGCGTAACTGGATCCCTTTCCCAGATAACCAGCAGTGGATGGCGTGGCAGCTCAGCGGATGCTGAAATATCGTTGTCGGCAGGACGATCGCAATAATCAGCCAATCGAAAACAGCCCACCGTCACCGGGCAGCGTACATTGTTTTAAACCAGCCACAATCTGGTGACATTGTTTTGGTTGATCTTGCCTTTTTCCGTCTCAACTTAACAGTTAACGAACTGTAGCGAAGACGACTGTTCTCAACACTTCACTCAACAGACCATCAGGCTTTATCCGGCGCTGGCAAGCGCAACGCGAAACGCTACTGTATTCAATTTTGATTTCTGGTGGTTTGAAGGGCGTGTGGTGGCTGGATGAATATTGCCGCCAGCTGGGGATGCTGGATTGCTGGTGAAAACTATTTCGCTCACTCTGCCTGCTTTTGTTAAACAGGTGGAAGGTCGTTTTCATGTTTGCTGCTGGCTTTTGGCATTCTTTATGTCTCGCCACGGTAAAGTTTAACCTTATTGAAGAAAAAAACAGTTTGCTGGCTCTGCGTGATCAAAGCGTGTTGGCTCTCTATCGCCTTCTGCGTGCCTGTTATCCATCCAGTCGTCGCGTTTGCTCGGCACTCCATCTATGTTCTCCCTTCTATTCAGTCGTCTTTGCGCTGTCTATCGGCTGGAGTTTAACAACCCGTAATTTATGGACAGCTGGCAACGTTAACGCTGAAATTGTTGACGGTCTGACGCGGATAATCATTTTATTTTGCTGATTCGGTTATCGTGGCATGCCGGTGTGACCTGTTTGAGTTTATGGCATCATTGCAGTATCTCTGCTGGTGAACCGCCGTTCTGCTGGCGCCGCTGGCTCCAGAACAGCATGGTGACAGCATTGATGAACAACAGCGCGAATTTTGCTGCTCGCCAACATTCTCCGTTTGTTGGTTCTGCCGTTGTCTGCGCCGCCAACATTCTCTCCCCGCCATTTGGTATGGATAACCAGCAGCAACGCTGGCGGCATCACCGGAAGTATCTGGTATCGTTGGGAAATGCTGGCAAACTTTGCCGGTTCTCGGCGATTTTACGACACCTGTTGACTCGGTAACGCTGCTGGTCTGCTCACGACGACAAAGGCGGTATCATCGGACATCAGTATCTTGCAGAAGAAAACGCAGGCGTGCGTCGTGGTCAGGAAAACTTCTGGGTATAACCGGTGACATTATCTCTTGGGACCTTCAGGGTAAAGCGGCGTGTTCTTCGATATCAACAGACTGGCATTATTGCTGGCTGTACGATAGCGAAGAAATCAAGAGAAGGAACTAAACATAGCAGGTTACGCATTCTGGGTTGACTGAAGTTTGTCACTCAAGTTACACAAAACATCTTTAGGTTGTTGCCTTAAAGGCCGATCGCTGGCATCTTCGACAAAGCACTGGTTGCTGAAACATGCAGGGCAACCTGACGATGTCTGCCACCGCGCCCGCAACTTTGTTCATTCCGGAACCAACTTCAGCGCAATTCCCCGGTCGGCATTAACCTGCTGGCATTTACTCTCTGACGCTCGCCAACGGAAGCAACAATAAACAATATTCGCGAACGAAATGAACATGCGGTATCGCCGGGTATTCATGGATCTCATTATTCTTCCGGCTGGCGATTTGTTCCTGTTCAGCAGTATTTTTCAAAGGTCAGTCATCGCCGTTTCTCTGGGTGTGCAGGTAAAACAGCTGTATGGGTACCGACCATCACCCTGTCTGGTTGCATTCCACACTGGCCCGGCTGGTTTAATAAAGCCTGGCCTGCTGATGAGTCATTACCATTTTCACGACCGAACATTGAAAACAGTTCGGTATGCAAGGCGCAGAGATAACCATTATCATCCACAAAATTTTAAATCTGTTATCGGCGTTAACGGTATACGTACTACGCCTTTATCGAACTGGAGACCAGACTGCCCTCTGATCTGGCGGGCTACAGAGTTGGTCAGGAACGGGCTCTGGACAGTTCCCAGTCAGGCTCCAGGAAGTTAATTAGCGGGTGTGAACAGATCCTGCCCACCTTTGGGTCAGCCTCTGGACAGGGGGAGGCTCTGAGGCAGCGCCTTGTTGCCCAGTTCCAAACCCGCCACCGCCGTGCCGCCCCGGAGCCCCACGCAGGTAATGGTGGCAGTCCCGCCCACTAGGGACATCACCAGCGCCAAGGAGTTCGTCACCACAACGAAGGTCCCGCCCATCAGGGACGCCGTCGGCGACAGGAGCACCTCATCGTCCTCGCCATGGTGGCACTCCCTCACACCAAAGACGCCACCGGCGACAGCGAACGAAGGGAAACAGGACAAGTCCGCACACTTCGCGAAGTTTATTGAAAGTTCAACCAGCTGAGAGTGCGCCTTGTCTCTTCCTCGTCTGCGTCCCTGTGTTTTTTCGGCGCTTTTTTGTTTGCAAGGAACCAACTGGCCCAAATCTCTACTTTATGTGATATAAGAAAATGGCAAACCCGCAGGCGAGTTTTGGCAGGAGAAAACTACAAGTTTAAAATTCCGATGGCACAAGCAACATGACACCTATGATGAAAAGCACAAACTACATATTGCTGTCCTACAACATGAGGAATGCTAGTTTTAACATATACCTGTCATCGCCTGTTGCCAAGAGTATTATCACTTGCTTCACTGGTTATAGTGACTGCAATAAACAAACGCAGAAGGCAGTTTTTTGTACACAAAGATGCACTGAAAAGCATGGACAAACTTTCCCGTAATGTCGGCATTGTTGTAAAGATGTTTAGACAGCACGACATCAAGCCTTCTGTTAAAGGGACATTGACTCCTCACAAAGTTTTTTTTTCTTTTTGTCAGGCGATTTGATGGGGTGTCGGAATATTGCCCTACTAATATTTTGCTTCAGAGTCACGTATTTTCGAATGAAGCCAAAAAACGCAACTGCTCGAAACCGAAACCGAACCTCCCGCACCGCACGGAGAAGTGGAGGGGTAGAGTGAGTGGCGGAAGTCACCTGGCTACACCCCGGACCGTGCAAGTTATTTTTTCTCCGCATGGCAGCAGGTGACTATGCGTTTGGGGTCTGTTCGCCGTGCGACGCTCTTTGCAGCCATATTAGTTCGCTCTGCTGTTCTCGTACTTCAAGATAAGTTGTTTTGTATATTTGGCGTTAGTAAATAGTAGTTGCGCCCGTGAGGAATTCCCGCTGGTCGTCTCCGTAAAGAATACTCCCAAGATGTTGCGTGAAGAGCTGCCTCACATGTCCCGCATCTGAAAGTAGCATTGTGTGTCAGAGTGCACAAGTTTTCAAAAGATCCACGGGTCGAGATCACTGGTTGGCCGCAATCCCTGTAGAACAGTTACGCGAAGCTTGGAAAGCGGACGCTACCCGATTCATATGCGGTCCTTGGAAATTGTGGAAAGTGACTGGCATTGAGTTCGCGAAGGCCGTGCAAAATGGAATTCCATACCATTTGCTTCAGCGACGTATCGTCCGAAACAATTGTTGTTTTCAGTGATAATTGCAGAAAAAGAAAATGTAAACATCGACAATTGCTTGGACAAATGAAAAAGGTACACCCACACCAGGGACAGAACCCGCGCCCGCTGCGTCTCAAAGCGGTCGTCTTTCCCACCGAGCTACTGAAGAAACTCTTTCGATGGCACATAGTGCAGCCGATAGACTGCATGTTTCGGAAGTTTGCTGCCGATTCGCTTCAACGCATGCGCTCCCGCTCTTGAAGTCGGACGGCACCACGCATAGTCCCACATTCGCACCTCGTAAAGAAACCGTACGCGTGCGTATTCAACTGCTGAAGTACGCACTTCGTGCTTGACGCTCTGCAGCGAGCGAGGTCTGCAGCTGCGCGAAGGGACGACGGTCTCAGCGATGTCGTCATGCAATCGGCTTGCTGGTCGGGCATGTCGAACGGGATGAATATTAGTTCTTTTGATCGGTCCAAATATTCTCTTTAGAAGGAAGACAGAAATTCGCCGGTACC
Organism: Ixodes ricinus; assembly: GCA_037355805.1. NCBI lineage: Eukaryota > Metazoa > Arthropoda > Arachnida > Ixodida > Ixodidae > Ixodes > Ixodes ricinus. The sequence goes on from JAZHYW010056548.1 coordinate 4,746, forward strand.
GTGAACGACAGTTCTGAAGTAGAGGTACAACTTTTTTCGTTTCCTCGTCCGCCGCCATCCCCTACTCCAGGATACGCGAAACGAGACCATGTTGAGAATCATGCAATTAACGCACAGAATGCTTCCGGTTGTCTGCGCTACCTTTTTTTCAGGCCGGAACGTATCGGCAGCTTTTTGGGAGCCACAAAAATGGGTTTCATATTTTTTTATCTTTTTAATATTGACTGTGTGTAATCAACGACCCACGACTTTGATCTGCAATCCGGTGGTCGCGTCGAAACCTTAGAAAACGGCCCGTGACCACGGAAAAGCGAGTGGAGCGCTGACTCAAACCAGCCAGTTCTCGATCGGCGGTTTTTCGGGCGAGAAAAACGAATTTCGAGCCGATAATTCTGGCTTAGGCAGTTGAGTGCCTCGAATGCCACGTGCTAACTACAAACCTCGGCGAGCATAAACACCCTGTCAGTGTACCTTTAATCGGTTGCTCACTGATAGTATTATTCACTGTTCGGTGAACCCAGTGTGCGTAGGAACTTGTCCATTAACATGCACCTCCTTACCAGTGTCACATACAAAACATGTTTCTTGTCTTCACCTGGAGAAGAAAAAAAAAGAAAAAATGAACACAGGACTTGCGTTCATAAAACAATCGTCAATTAAACCAAATTATTTGTGGCTGGACTCGGCGGCACTCGGCTCGGCGGTGCTGGGCTCGGCGGTGCTGGGGCTCGTCGGTGCTGGGCTCGGCGCGGCTGGGCTCGGCGCGGCTGGGCTCGGCGTGACTGGGTTTGGCGGTGCTGGGCTCGGCACTGCTGGGCTCGGCGCGGCTAGGCTCGGCTACTCTCAGCAGTCAGCAGCAGAACGACCTCGGCGACCACGCGGGTCGTGTTTGCAGTTCCAGGGCCACCGCCTGTGTGGCGCGAGCTTGCTCCTGGTTGCCTCCGCAACAGCCTCCATGCGGTGGCTGATGGTGTCGACGGACTGCAGGAGCTGGAAAGACTGGGCATGCAATGCGCAGCCACAACATATTTCTGGACACCCAGGGGCGTGCAAACCTTCTATATGTCACAGTTCGGTTTGCATCAGTGCTTTTGTGGATCTCCCTTGCCCTCTTCTGCAGTCCCACTTTCACAGTGGCATCTCTTTTAAACTCGTTCCTATTTAGTCATGTTACTGAGTTCTATGTTTGAGCCAATACCTGGCCTTGGAAGTCCACGTCCCGCATCCCTCGCCTCGTTTAGCTGCAGCTGGAGAGCCTGGTTCGCGACAGCCTGCATGGCAGCCTCGTCGTGCCGCTCCTGCCTCGACATCCGGTGGGTGGCACGAGGCGCCGTTAGCCGCACCCGGGGTCTTGCAGGTGGCTCTACATCTGCCAGGAAACTAAGAATGCTTCTGTCACATCACACAATCCTAGTTGTCCTCATTAGAGATCTCACCCCATGAGGTGGAGGGCGCCGGCTCGGCTGCCTGCTGCCCGTGACCTGCCTGAGCAACTGCGGATCTCCCCTAGAGGGGCATTTATAACTTCTAGTCAGCACACAGGAGTTGTCTGCATTTTCTAGATATTGAGAGTGGGTTTGATGTGGCTGCGTTCCACTCCCAGGAAGCAAATCAGACTGTTTCAGAGGTAGTGCCATTCATGTCAAGGATTGACTTCCCAAATATGTTCAGCAGCTCGAAAGATTTCGCCTCCTGTTGTTGTGAAATTGTACCTCAGTGATACAGAAATGTAATCTTACGACAGCGTACACACAATACAACTGAGGGTTGCAACAACCACAAAAACAAGAAGGAAAAGTGCAACACCAACAAAACACTGGGCTTAGAAACTCCAGTATGAGTGTAATAAATATAATGTTTTTGTCGTAAGGGCTTTTGTTTTAGGTTTTGCCTTTACGTGGACGAATTAATCCGCCCTCTGATTCGCTGAATTATGAAAAGTGCCAGCACCTTTAATGCCCATATTCACGTTCATATTTATCACATTTCATGCAGTGTACATCGTAGCTCAGTGATAATAAAACCCTGCACAGGATATTCTCTTCCTATTGGGATTGAACAGCTACATGTGCAATAGTATGTTATGCTCCAAGTGTTTACTCACCTCGGCCTCGTCCTCAAAAGCCGGGACAGAAAACCCGGGAGCACCCAGGGCCGAGTCCTTGCCCACCAGCATCAAAATACGTGCGTAGGATGACGCCAATGAGCGCACCCGGCCTGCCTCCGCCCTCTGTTTGCCTGCGAGTAAAGGTAGTAATTCAATAGCTTGTTTCACACAATGAGTAGACTACGCAAATTACCTCGCCTGCTTCGCCAGCTCCACCGCCCGCGCCCGCGCCTTTGACACCCGCACGACCCAGTAGCGTTTCCAACCTTCCGGCTCCTTCCTCGGAGGCCCGAGGAAGTTGAGCCGGGAGTTTAGATCGTTCCAGAGACGAACTTTGTCGTCTCTGGACGGCGCCGGGCTCAGCTCCAGTTGCGCCGGGCTCAGCTCAGTTGCGCCACGTAGCAGGGAGGGGTTCTTGAAAAATAATGTATAGAGTTCCTCCTCTGGGCCGCGGTCACGCGTTGCCTGCTCCCGTCCTTCATGTTGTTTCGAACCATAGTCAGTGACAATTTATAAAACGCACGGTGCGGAAAGTCTGGAACCATTTATTATCGCTCGCAGCCAATGAGAGAGCCGCATTAGTCAATGAGAATGCCGAGGAACGAATCACGACGCAGGAAGAGTGAGCATGACAGGCCACATCCTCCCGTTTCTTGAGCCGTCATCAGCGACAGTGATTGAAACTAGGCGCTCATCCGCGTCCCGCATGTTGTTCTAACCTTTTATGCGAGTTTACGCCATCTAATATTTGCTGGAACCACTGCAACATCAGTTGTTTATTTCAAAAAAACACGTGTATTTTTTTTTTTGTCTGACAAGTTTCTTTAAAATAGAGCAGACGTAAAGGTCGCCGTCGCGAGAGATTGGCTGCCATCGCTTCATTAAAAGCAGAAAATGCTCCTCTGGTTGCCGGAGAAACGGACGCTTGCGTAGGGACTAGGTTCCAGATAGGTACGGCCGGGAAAGCGTAGGTACGGTAGGGGACAGCGTAGCTACTTCCGCTCTTCGGGGGTTGGCTCTTGACGCCTCTCACGTGAGTGAAAGATACCAATCTTGCCATGTCGTCTCTGCGACAAAGAGTGCGGTCTCGCGGTGGGCGCCGTTGCTTGGTTCCGCTTCTCCTGCCACTACGTTACTTCTGTTTCTAGTTTCTCGAATGTCCAACATAGGTCCCCTAGTCTATCAACTTTTTTATTGATGCAATTAAAGAAAATTACAGATTCTGCCCAGGAGTACAATATGTTGACTGGTTGCTTTGGTGGGGAAGTGCTACTTGATATAACAAAGCTAGAGAAAGGTAAAGACAAAAAAATAAAGAACAAAAGAGACATAATCACCCGTCGCACTCATATAACCATATAGACAAGGGAGTTCGGTACATAGCATTATACCCCATTCACACGGCAGAGTAAAGGTACCTTTAGCATAGGTCCCTTAGCTGAAGGTACCCGTAGTAAACGGCGTTCTTGGTCACACGATAAATAAACGGATCACTTTAAGCTTATGCCGATTGGAATTCCTGCTACATTGCGAAGGAGCACGTGATAAACAATGATTCCTCGAGAATTGGTTTGACGCGCATATTTTTTTTTATTGTGTGAGAAATATTATATTTAAAGCCTAAATATTACTTCTGTCTGCTTTTGCGGCACTTTACTTTTTTTTTCTAAGTCTAGGGCGCACCTAAATGAGTCTTGCTTTAAAACGTTCGACCCGTCTGGCCACACTGGCCCAAAATCATCTGCGTTTACCAGTTCGCATTGCGACGTGGGCGACCTTTGTGTTTAGTAGCTCCATTTTCTTGCAAAGTTCTCACTGAAGTAGCTAAATAGTGCTCGGTAGAAACAAACCACGACGGAGTCTCACGGTAACGCCAGTCACGTGACCCAAAGGGATGGACGACGACGAAGATAAAGAGTCCTGGGCGGGAGAGTCGGGCGAGTCGTTTACAACCTCGAAAAAGAGCTCGCAGTGGTCCATCGCCTTCGGGTTCGTAGCAGGCATCGTTTTCCACGTGCCGCCGCTGCTACCTGCTAGCTAGAGTATGCGTTAATCGTCAATGTATTATACTATCACATTTGTGTTCACAATCATTTCATAATTTGCTACTTATAAATATTCAATTTGTTATAATGCATTAAACACGATATATTTATATATCTGTGATATTATGTTGAGTTCGTGGTCCGAGGCTACTCCCTGTGGCTGTAAATGGAGCTCGGCGAGCTCCGTTTAACCAACGCCTTCTGTACTAAGATGCCTGTCATGAGAGCGGCGAGCGTCCTGCCGTGCCTCTCTCTTTTTCCTCCTCCCCTTCACCGAAACGACCGCGAGGGGCGCTGCCAACTGACCCTATCGCTCGCGGCCGCGAGAGCGCGGGAGATTTGACGTCTGCTATTGTGATACCAGTAGGGGTGTGCGAATAGTGCTTCAAATCGAATAGTGCAGTGTCATCGTGGCGTTGAGAGTGCAAAGAGATTGCGAAGCCAATGAATGACGTGGTGCTGTACAGGCGGAACAGCGCTCCCGCAAAACAGTCACTCCAGTCCACGCACAAAAAAGAAAGACAAACTTACGCAGCGCTGGCTCACTCTTTGGTATATTTACACTTTCGTCTTCGTCTTCGTTTGGTATTATGAACTAGGGCCACGGAGAATAATCGTTTTTTTTCTTCAATAGGATGCTAAACCGTAAACTAAAAACTGAAACTAAAACTAATGTTAAAATAAATAAAATTGGCACTCAGTTGCGAGCGGCCGGCCGCGCCAGCTGCGCCGAGATGGCCGAGCGCCCGGCGAGAGTTGCTGATGATGATGTTGTAGCCGTTCCCATGCTCGCGCCTGGCCAAAAAAATGATGATGATGATGATGATGATGATGATACTGCGGCTGCTCCCTTTATAACGGGCGGGCTCGATTACTCGTGCCCAAGCCTGGGGGTGAATTTAGCGCCCCCCGTGTTGTGTATGATGCCACCAATCCTCCAGTCGTCTTTTCGTCTGCTCGATGGTCTTCCAAAAGGCTTCAGTAGTATTGACCCTTGTCACGGGCTTAAGCTGAGCTAGTTGGGTCATTCTTACGATGGGCCAGCTGAACAAAGAAACCACGCATAAAAACACCATTCACACTGATGTCGCTTGTTGTCGAGAAGCCCAGCGCTGACGCTAGAGGTCGGAGGCGAGCGCCACCTTGTGGCGTTTGGCTACATTACGATGGCAGACCGGCCGCAATGGGAGAGCGAGCTACCTGATACCCAAATCACACGGCAGCGTAAAGGTACCTTTAGCCCAGGTACCTGTCGTAAAGGGAGCTGAAGATCGTGATCACACGGCGCAGCACGGGCTAAAGGTACCTTTACGCTGCCGTGTGATTTAGGTAGAGTATCTTATCTAGGCCTCTTGCTGAAAGGAAACGCAGGAGGGCCTCGGTGGTATTTAAAGTGCAGGCTTCGTTGTTTCATAGTGCCCAGGAAGAAATGAATTGTGAGGAGTGATCCCGGAGGCTTCCTAATATCTTTTAAAAATTGTTTTTGCTGACCATTATGAAAAAAGTCGAAGTGATGACGGATGGGGCCCCACGTTGTTCTGGCCGCTCCATATAACGTCGCTCTGCAGTACGGCAATCTACTTCCCACAGCTGCTAAACCTTCACCAACGATTTCAACTTGTTTCAAGGAGCCTGGGGACACCAAGTTCACCGGGGGTACAATTTACTACCGACTCGCGGTCCTTTGAAGAATCGAGGCGAGCCACTTCAGCTACGCCTAACAAACCGCCCAACGCGGGAGCGCTCGGTAACTGCTGTAGGGCTGCTCCAGGCTTCGCCGCGCCTAGGCTTGACGTCCTCTACTGACCCACGTCGGCTGCGGCCTCCGTCTATTAAAATCCTCACCCAAGAGCCCGAGATGGAAGCTACCGAAGCTTCAATTAGTCATCAGATTGACCCTCGCGCTTCCCTGGCCCAGCTGGACGACAAATTTGTTCCGGAAGTTTCGCGCATAGACCATGACGGCCTTGAAACAACCCTTAACCAGCAGGATTGGCTCACCTACCGAGGCCGACGAATCCGCAGACAACAAATTCTCGCACAACGGGAACGCGAGGCCACGAAAGGCTCATCACCCTAAAAAAAACCACCCAACAAGGCACATAGCCCTTGAAAACAGACATCCCTCCCGACCCCTAAGAAACTCAAGCCCCTTCAGCCGTTGCCTCTCAGTGACATCAAAGTGGTTATTCGCTCGCGCGAAGGCCTGAACCTAGAAGCCTGGAGGACCGATCAGGTCGTCGGCGCCATAACCGCGGCATGTCGACCCTCTCCCTCCGAACGCAAGGGCCTCACCATATGGATCCGGCAAGGTCAAAACCTTGCGATCCTCAGCACACCCGATGAAAGCGTAGCGGTTCAAGCGCCAGAAATCCCGGGCATAACCATTGACGGCAAGCAATTTGAAGTTCAAGCCTACGTGGCACTGCCCGACAACTTATGTTGGGGAGTCATCTCGGGCATTGCCCCCCAAACCACGACGGACCAACTCATGGGGGGCCTCAATGCACGCGAGGCTGATTTCTTGTTTGCGCGAAAAATGGGCCGCGCCAACACAGTTATTGTGACGTTCGAGGGTATGTCCCTCGCTTCATCTGCTATGATGGTGGAGAATATCGCTGTTACCACCACGGCCCGAAACAAAGTCTACGCACCTGCCTCGAGGTTGGCCATCGGGTGGAAGTATGTCCCCACCCTGAACGCAGCCAATCTCCGACATGCGGTAGACCTAACACATTGAAGCAACCACACGCATTTATGCCTTTCTGCATCCACTGCACCGGGGATCATTCCTTCATGGAGTTGGAATGCCCGGCCCGCATATTACCCCCCACAACAAACCTCGATCCAACCACCAGCCGGGACCATTCGAAGCAGACTTACCAGGACAGGTGCAAGCAGGTACAGGACCCGCCCTCGGAAACTACCACAATCCGCCGGGACAACGCAAGATTCTACCGTGGAATGCCCCCGACCCGACACCGGCAGAAGCAGCGGCCTTGGCCAATAATCAAAAGGACTAACCCCAACCAGAAAAACAGAACCTCCTCACAGTCTTCTCCGACATACCGAGGAAAAGAGCTTTCGCAAGGCTCACCTCGTGGAAGCAATGGCGTGCCTACAACAAAGGTAAGCTGGACAGGGGCCTCGCCTCCCAACCCCCTACACCCTCACACCCAAAGTACAACCCCCAACCGACCCCGTCCTTTCCGAAGTTAGCCGCCTCGGCTTCCGAGGCCCTCCTACACCCCCACCCGCTTTACTTCAAATATCAAGCACACACACACATCCCATAAATCTCCCACTTCCATCGCACCACCCGCACCAGACCAGATTCCTCCATGTTGCGAGAACTCCAGAAGATAAGGAGGAATTCGAAACGTTCAAACGTCAGGTACCAGGACGAGATGAACACAAATATTCGCGTCTTAGCTACTGAACTACGCCAAGAAATCTTATACGTGCTGACGGACCTCCGTAACCTAGTACTGAAGGTTGCAACAAAACAGACGCAAGAACTAAGAGGTCTCATCCTCCAGGAGCATGATGACAAACGCCGCGCCAAACCCTATCACCGACCTAGGTCTAGGTCTAGATAACCCATCACCAACGAAGCAAGCCATTTACAGAGACCCCTCTTTGATCCCAACCTACCCACCATACCACTCGGAACACCCACCAACACCTCTCTCCTCACTCCTTACTCCCCTTCCTCTCCCCTGTCAACCCTAACCCTAACAAGCTTGCAAATGAATGAACACGATAACAGACGTATAATGCACAACACCGACATCAAAGGTAACCTGTTGGAAATTCTTGATGCGGAAAAAAGCTGGCAAAAACCTCATATAAGCATAACCATAATATGGGACACCCTATACTAGCGAAAGGCGGCTTCAGCATAGTGGATTGAGTCGGAACTGTACAGGCGCGTTGTATTACGGGACATCCTATACAAGCGGAGTGCATTATATCTGAACCATGGGGGCGCATGGAACCATGCAGACGGAGGGAACAATACAATAATAGCGCAATATAGGATATCCTATACCAGCCAAAATGCAATGCCACCATGGTGAAGCCTATATGGCTCCACCATTCTGGTATTGGCTTTTCACTATTATGCGGGGTGATTTGTTTAAGCTTTACATATTTGTTTAAAATGTCGTGAAAGCTACACTTATGTCGTTTGTGCAGGTGAGTTGTACGGCCAGGGGTACGTAGGGTAAGGGCCTAATCGTAACGACCAGTGGGATAATTAAATACAATTTGTTAATTAGCTTTTTAATTAGTGAAAATGAACATGTAGTTTTAATTAGAAACTTGCTGAGTGTCATTAAAATATACTAAATCAACTTTTTCTAAAAGGATATAACGCAGGGGTAGCATTTAACGCGTTCTGTAAAAACGCTTCATTTAAATCAGTTTCTAGTTTTCGGTTTCTTATCAGAGTGCATCTCTGCACCCATGGTCCTGTTCCCCAGGGGTTTAAATGCGCAACATCCGTGCGCCTTGCTTCACTCCAACCTACGAGGGAGGCGAGGGGTTGGCTTCGCACTCCGGCCATCGGGCAGCAGGATCGCAGACGCAAAGATGCGCTCTGATAAGAAACCGAAGTCTGGAAACGCGTCCAAATTGAGCATTTTTTTAGAATGCCATAAAATGCTGCTCCTGTCTTATATCTTCCCAAGAAGAGTTGATTTATTGTTTTGCGTTGACGCTCAGCAAGTTTCTAATTGAAATCATGGGTCTATTTTCACTAATTAAAAATTTAAGTAACATATTATACTTAAAAGGAAGCTAAAGCGGTTTAGTATTTGAAGAAGCACATTGAAATATTCTTCATTTTACCTCCAGAATCTCAAATATCAAAATGATTTCTTTAAATTGGTGAATCGAGGGTGCATAGAATCATTTTCAAAGTACCGCTGAAGGCACTCTTTCCCGGAGAGAGACGTCACAAAAAAAGCTTTCGAAATCTCCGCTCGCGCATCTTCAGCGCCTATCAAAGCTATGCACGCACACGCTGTTTTTAGAAAGGTGAGAAAAAGACGTCACGACTGGTGCCAGTGCGGGAGGATATACCTAACAAGTTTGCGATTGGACGCGCGGCCCTGAAGCGACACACGCTTGCAGCTGAAATATCCTCTTACGACGTCACTACTGGTCGGATGTTTTTTTTGTGTGTTTTTTTCACGTTTAGTTATTTCTTTGTGGAAAACGAACGTGATATTAAGATTCATGGGATAAAACTACGCTAGAATAAACTTCCATCTAGTTTTCTGAAAGAAGTCTTGCACTTCCTTTTAAAGCGCAACTCCGGTTAATTACAACAATTTTAAGCTTATTTGCGATTCAATTTCCCAAAGCACGACTAAACAGCTCTAAGTCTTCGGATTAGCGAAATGTGAAATATTATTTGCGTAATCTTATGTAAACATCAACAGATACCGAAACCGAAACTTCGGCTGCGTCAGGAAACATTGATCTCGTTTCATCAGTGGCATGGCCTCGTCACGTCGAACCACGTGGTCTTGTGACGTTTGGGGGGGGGGGGGGGGTTAAGCTACAGGACACGGGTTGCGGGCAGGCCGCTTCGAATAGCGCAAGAAGTGACGGCCCGGGGAAGAGGTGGAAGGGAAAAAACGAAAGAGGAGAGGAGGGAGCGGAGGAACCGGACATGGTGAGCAAGTTGGGAAGGTCGGGGGAAGCGAGCCCGAGCGGGAAGACGCGCCAAGAAAAGTGCCAGGGAGCGCGCTGAAGAGAGCGCGGAAACAACGCACCAGAGAAACACAACGGAAATGCCTCCCGCTGACGTCAGCGCCCCAGTGGCCCTCGAACTTTCCAAGCCCTGACAAGCCCGGATCACCTCAGCCGCAAAGCCATTTTCTAGCGTCAGCGCTTCAAGCCCCAGAACTCTGTAAGCCCGATCAGTAAAACACAACGGCCACCCGCTGGCGTCAGCGCCCCAAGCCCCCGAACTTTCCAAGCGCTGTGAAGCCCGGATCGCCTCAATCACAAAGCCACCCGCTGGCGTTGGCGCTCCAAGTTCCTGAACCCTGTGAGCCCCGGAGCCAACTCGCGCACGCACCAGCACAGTGACGGACAGCCCGGGACGCCACCCCTTCACAACGCCACGACGGTCGGTGAGCTGCGGGCGGCACCAGCACCGACTCCTATTATTATTAAACAGTAAATATCGTTTTCGCCTCGTCTCTCCTCACCTCAGCGTTGGCCCACCTCAGCCTGTCTGTGCCTACCCTACGGGGGTCGTCACAGTCTCCTCTATGCGACGGTGGGCGAACGTAGTGCAAAGAGCTAGTGTCGCCTCCATTTTCGCCAATGTAGTTTGCTACAACATCGTGTGAAAACTTGTGAAAGACACCTCTCGGGTTGGTCAACTGGTAATTGGAGCAGGTAGAAACACAACATCGAGAGCCTATAGATCTTTCGACATTCATCGCAGGTAGTCACCGGAGATGCGGTCCGCGCTCGTATCGTAAACAAGACGTCGTTATCAAGCTAGAGCAGCGGCGAGACAAAACAGACGGCTCCCAGCTCTCAGCTCCGAGAAGCGCGCCTGGCAGGTCAGCTTTCTGTGGCAACGCAGTCAATGCTAGGGGAGAGGGTGCACCAACCGTTGTACACGCGCTTTCCTCCTCTCTTCAGATTACGGTCATCACGTGGACGCCGTCGAGCCAACACCGGGAGGAGAAACTCATGACGTCATCGTTCGATTTCGCTGTGAGAAGTGAAAAAAAAAACATGAGAATGACGTAGCCATGCCTCTGACGTAGTGGCTCAGTGTTGGCTGCTCCAACTCCGTGGCATTGACTGCGCTGATGATTGCGCCTCGCGTCTCACGCTAGAGTTGGCAGATTTCGGCGACTTGACTCATTTGAACGTTTGCTGGCCAGTTTATTAAATATATAGACGGAATTAGATCCTAATATTTTACATGTGATCTTCCTATATGATACTGAAGAGGGCTGCGTAGTTTTCTCAATATTAAAAATAAAGCGGAGTTGCCCTTTAATAAGCCGACTCATCATTACAATCAGCTCTTTATACTATGCCCCCCTGGCCTTATAACTCACGTGCACAGACCGCGTAAGTGTAGATTTTACGGCTCTATTTAAAAAAAAAAAGTCTGTAAAGCATACGAAACGCACCCTATAGAATGTCCCCTAATACGTTATGATTGTGTGGCTCCTTCCCGGCTTGCATCTTTCAGAAGAAACTCGCGGTCATCTAGCGTTCCATTGGAATGCTGGATGTCAGCGAGTCTCTACATCAGCGAGTGGTTTGAAACAAGCATGATGTTTGCACACCATTAAGCTCCCGTCCGAGGTCCTCGAGGAGCTTTAAAAGCAGTGGGGAAATGTAGTGACGTGGCAAATTTGGTAGCACGTATTTATTTCTAGAAGAATCGCAGGCAGCAAAACCTAATTTTGCTCAAAAGATGATAATTATAGTTTCAATACTGAAAAAAGGTGTCCCTTGAGATGTCAAACCAAACTCCCACTCTTGCCGCTCAGGGTCGCTAAACTTGTCAAACACAAAGTTGGGCCAAAGTTCGCGGAGCGTGCTGATTGGACCCTCGCGACGATGGCTTCACGCGGGGCAATCATCGAAACTCTCTCGGTGCTCAAATTCATGCGAGATTGAGAAACACGAAGTCCCAGCACGCTTCATCAGAGCGCGCGCGAGCAACACCATGGGGCCAGCCGATTGAACGGCTGCACTGATGACGTCGCGCCCGCCTTTCCCTACATCCCTACGCCGCGTTAGGGTCAATGCTGTCTAGATTGTCCCTAGTCGGACTGTGAGTACTCTGAACTTTGTCGTCGCAAGATCGTCGTTTCTGGAAGTTATCGGTGACGACAAAGTGACGTTTCACAACTTTGGGACGGAGTTATTTGAGGCCAAAATCTTCGCTTCGGAATCGAGGCGAAGATTGAACTTCGTGATATTGTGGATCTGTGCGCGATGTACGCGGTTTTAGAGCTCATCTTCTGCCACTGTCAACAATGTTACCGGCGCCATCGAGAGGCAGTGTGGGTAGTGATGTCGGTAGTGTATGAGAGATGAAGAGGCGACGGGGATTGGCGAGAAAAGAACCGGGGGAATGAGAATAAAAAGGGGAACGACCAACACACACACACACACACACACACACAAATTCGTGGTCAGGATGTGCCGAAAATGTTCGGGAGAGAGACAGGAAAAGGGGGGGGGTTGTATTAAAGGGGTACCTTTTTTTTCCTCGAATTTTTTGTTGTATTCCTTTGAAATATCGCCTGAGGCGATCGCCCCCACCCTTTATCCCTTTATGTCCCTTGCCAACTCTTTTTACGCAACTTGGTGGGGGGGGGGGGGGTAAATCGCCCTCTACCCGTCCCCCTGTTTCGACGCATCTGCTTTGAGGTGTTCCAACTGAAAGATGACGAGGAACAGAGTAGCGTGCAATTTTCAAAATAATGGTTTTAGAGATTCTGAAATTAAAACGGTTAGCGTTCCATGAACTCACGAACGGCCATGCCAGGTCAGAGTCAGAGGCTCGTGCCAGGGCTCGTATAATGTGCAGGCGCGTGCAGTGACGTACTTTTACACTTCCCACCCTCGACGTCAGGCTCAAGGTAACCAGCTGTGAACAACGAATTCGATGGTGCGTGTTCGAATTGACGGTGACAAGTTTGATTGATTACTATAGAAGCTTGGAGTCGTCTTTCCTTAAAACATCGGCGTCGATATAGACGATCTAACATTACTCTTATTTACACGTAGCAGTGCTCGTTGATATAGACGATCTAACATTACTCTTATTTACACGTAGCAGTGCTCGTTGGATAGAGTTCACACAGAAACAATAAAACACTAAAATGGACGAGAAAGAAAACACACAATTCCCAAAAGAAGTATAAAAGACCCGTAAAAGAATTGCGAGTGTCTGTTCGTCCATTTCAGTGTTTTTGTTTCTTTGTGTGTGAAACATTGCTCTTGTTTCTGTTGATGAAAGCAGAATTATTCCCAGTGTGACTGATCTTGGAAAGCCGAGCACACCGACGTTCTTGATAGCCTGCGTTGTCAATACCAGTACTTAGAAAAACAAAACAGTAAAATTAGTTCATTTCGTCGATGGGGCGAACTCCGCTCGTAGGTGGGCAGCCCTACTCGGCTGGTTGTGACCTAGCCACGTCAGGCTACATCATAGGCCGAGAGAAAGAAAAGGAACGGCAGGGACATGTTTTAGTAAATTCTGCTTTATCGGCGGAAAAAGAAACGATATCAGACTGTCAAGTTTCATGGTGTTGATTTTAGAATGCAATTACCTCAAGCCTCCGCCGTGCCTTTTGCAGCCCATCAAACATGTTGGTCGCAGCTGGTGATCTTTGTTGTCACGTCACACGTATGAACCACGGTCGTCTCCACGCGCTTTCTCGTGCTGCTCTTGTTTGGCGTCTGGGAAATGATAGGGATTTTTTTCCCCTTCAATTGAAGAAACGTCACGAAGATAAACAGATCTGCGGGTTTGTGAGAAAAGATAACAGTGATGATGTTCGTTCTTCGAGATTGCGCCGGGACCCGATGACGGAGGAAGCTGATGGTCGCTGACTGAAGAGTAAGCCAGACAGAATTACGCGGATAGGGAAAAAAAAAACAGCGTCTATTTACAAGCGGAGCTATTTTCCGAATCCTCAAAAAGGTTACACCCCGTGCTCTCCTCTGTTTTCTTCTCTTATTTCCAATGTCCTCTGCCCAGCCCGCACGAGCGTCGCCAGTTCACCCACACAGAGAGGCACACGTGCAAATGCAAACACGCAAAGAAAAGAAAACGATACTCGGTTAGGTTCCCGCGTCCATTCATGGTGATGGCGGGGCCGATTCTCACAATAAATTTGCGGCGTTCTTTCGGTAACTCCCCCCGCTACGTCATAACGCAAAGAATCTTTCTGTCCACGAGTTTAGCAACCCAGGAGTCACTAATTTGTGCGTAGAGGATGAGCACAACCCAGATTGTGCTGCGAGCGCACCTGCGATGAAAAGAAAAAATTGAATAAATATGAGATGAAAAATAAAGACGTTTACAATTCTATGTAATGCGGAATTAGAGCGAAGCTCTCAGGAAGGAGGATCGGAGGGTATGGAGGGGAGGCCTCCTCTTCTGCTCCCTCCCATTTAGCGGGAAATTTCTCTAAATTTAGCAGGAAAATTTGCTCACTAAATTTGGCGGTGAAATTGGTGTCACGTGACCACAGCACCAATTCAGTTTTCCAGCTAAATCTAGCAGGTAAAATGACGTCACATGACTTTGTGTGACATAAACCATAAACAAATTCATTTTCGCCGCCAGATTGAGCGGAAAATTAACGTCACATGACCTCAACATATTATCGATTTTCTGCAAAGTTTAGCGGGGCACTTATGCCGGCGGCGACGCCGCGAAACGGGCACCTAAGGCCTGGATCATTGCTAATCCGCTGCCGCCGAAGCGGAATCGGCCACGGCAATGCACTGTGGACGCTATGCCCGGCGGCCGAATACTTGCAGATTCGCCCGCCAATCCGCAAGTGTGAACCTGGGCTTAGAGCTGCGCTCTAAAAATCTAGATGCCTCACATGAAATCAAGTGAAAATAAGAGATAAGACAAAGAAAAAAGAATCTACCTGGGTAGCACGCCAGAGAAATGCCCAACTTGGGCTAAGGTCTGACAAACGTAAGGGCCCATCTGTGGCCCAGTTAGGTTTTGACCCGTGTCATTCATCAGTGCCAAAGTACGTTGCCAAACTATAGCCCAAGTTGGGCGATAGTGGGGCACGCCAAAGTTTGGTTCTTCTCTGGTCCGCCAGAGGAGAGCCGAAGTGGTGCCCCACTTGAGCCATAGCTGCCAGAGCGACGCCTAATTTGGGTATTTCGGACATGCCAAAGTTTGGCTTTTCTCTCATCCGCCACAGGAGTGCCGAAGTAAGTGCCATACTGGAGCCATAACTACGAAAGCTCCGCCTTATTTAGGAATTTCGGATATGGCAAATTTTGGCCTTTTCCTAGTCCATCACAAGAGTGCCGAAATAAGTGCATTACCGGAGCCATAACTGCCAAAGCAACGCCAAATTCGGGTATTTCGAATAAGCCAAAGTTTGGTTTTTCTCTAGTTCGCCAAAGTTGTGCCAAAGTAAGTGCCAGACTTGAGTCATAACTGCCGAAGTAAATCCTAATTTGGAAATTTGGAGCATGCCGAAGTTTGGCTCTTTTGTGGCTACCCACTGGATTGCCAATGAAGTGCCAAATGAAACCCAAAGTCATGCCGAAGTTTGGAATTTCTCTGGTGTGCCACAGAAGTACTCTTTCACGCGCTCCAGAAGAAAAAAATAAATCAAATAAGCGTTGGAAACACGATGGTAAGATATCACCATCTTCATTCCCGAGCAGCACGGCGATTCTTGACGGTGTAGTGCCAGTACAGGCTGAAAGTCGGTTTCAATATCGTTCAAATGTCTAGTTTTTCACCACCGTTCGATATCCGACAGGTATTGCCGCACAGTCGTTTTGCCTCGGTCTAGTGTTAGCGCAATATCGTGCGAATACACTACGATGCGTCTGCTCCGTATTGGCCGGACGTCGTGCAAGTCTGTGTTGTATAGGACGTTGCATATCATTTGTAGGATATCAATAACATACACGGACTAACATTTGTGTTCGAACGGTCCCAGAAGGTTATTAAATCACAATCATTACACACAGTTTAATCTTCGACATATTTACAGAGGTCATACTTCTCTGTAAAATGAAAACCAAAGTATAAAATAACATTAACAGCGATTTCATGCCAAGCAATACTCATGAATTACCACAGAAAAAACCGCGAAGTTTGAGAGGAGAGTAGAACTACTATCATAAGCATCATTGCCGTGTGTGATCCTTGACAGATGCATAATCCGACTCGGGCAGCCCAAAAACACTGTCAAAAAAGAAGATTGCGCACACTCAACTGACGTCTTGCCGTCGGCGTGAAGCAGTTTTTGTCGAAGCGCGTTTAACAAACAGCACGAAAATTCCGCGGACTCCGGCGGAAAAATGGCCATTACGGAAAAAATGGCGGGGGCGTATTCCGGCCGTTTACAACCAAAAAGCAAGGCCGCGCATGAAAGCAAGCGAAAACTGAAGAGCGCACTTCGGAGGCCGGACCTACGTGGCCCACCTATTTCCATAACTTGGCAAACAGCGCAAACAGCCCCAGAGATCCCGTCAGCACGACAGAGAGAGTCACGTGACAAATGTTCGTCCAAGCTGTTTTTGTACTACGCGTCCTGCGTAGTGAGGTCACGCGTTTCGCTCCACCCTTCTGATTTGCTTCAAGCGGCCGTCGCGGTCGCTGACAGCCACACGAAGACACAGAAGCAGGTGGGGAGGCTAAGCAAAAGGCGAGGTCGAAGTGGTACGAACAATGTACAGTCGGGGACAAAAGTCCCCAGGACGTGCGAGCTGCGGCTGAAACGCATTGCTCTGCCATCTGTCGGCGGGTCGCCTGGTTTCGAGATAACAGAAAAGCGCGTGCCCGTCCTACTGTGCATGCCAACATGTGTGTTTTCCCGCTCTTTTGCGGCGCAGCGCCTAACTCGGAATCGGGCGCGTGGTACCGCCTCAAAGATAGCGCTGGCGGCTGACGAGCGTCTGCTACACATTCCGAAACTCGAGATACTGCCTGGGGCATTGCGCCGCATTTCGCCGTGTCAGCACACCTTGCTTTGTAACCAGTTGAGCTTATCCCTCAGTTGAGCTGCCGTGACTTTATAGGTCGGTTCTCACATGCAGCGAAGCGCTGATGTAGCGCTCCTCACGTGCCGTCAGCTACTTATCGTCTGCCAGGAGCAACAGTTTTGGCGGTGCGATACAAAGCTGGTGAACGCTCCTGTCAACACGCGCTTAGCGCGAGGTAAGCGCTACGCTTGTAGCGCTCCGCTGCATGTGTGAACTAGTGTGCCTCAATGTCCTTCTGTTTAGGGTGATGCCACCCTTTGTAGTACCCGATGCCGACAGCACGCGCTCACAGGGAAAATACAAAGAAATCGCAGGAAACAAAATGTCGCCGTAGCACAGTCAGCGCCACAAGCGCGTGCAGGGACACGCTCTTTCACGCGCTTCAGAACAAAAAAATAAAAATAAGCGTTGGAAACAAAATGGCCAGATGTCATCACCCCAAGCAAAGCGCGCATGAAGGCACCCTAGTGTGAACAGGCCTTATAGGTGCCATGTCAGTAAGCGCTATCTCCGAGGCGGTACCACGCGCCAGATTCCGAGTTAGGCGCCTGCCGCAGAAGAGCGGGAAAGCGCACATGCTTGCAGGCACAGTAGGACGCGCATGCGCTTTTCTGTGATCTCGAAACCAGGCGACCCGCCGGCAGATGGCAGAGCAATGCGTTTCAGTCGCACCTCCCGTGTCCTGGAGACTTTTGTCCCGACTGTTCTATCGGGGAAAATGAAATGCGAACAGAAGAGCGCGTGGCTTGCCGTACAGGCTGCGCCACCTGGAAGTGAGCCCAGGAGCGGCGGCGGTGGCCTACTCCGATGCGTTCACGCCCTTCGCTCGCCGCTCCCAAAGCTTCGGCAGTGCGCCTCTCAGTGCGCTGATAGCCGTCACCGCTATCTTTGCTGGCTCAGCGCGTGCGGTGCGAAGAAGCTCGGCCCACGCGCCGAGCAGACAAAGATAGCGGTGACAGCTTTCAGCGCACTGAGAGGCGCACTGCCGAAGCTTGGGGAGCGCCGAGCGAAGGGCGTGAACACATCGGAGTAGGCCACGCACCCTCGCTCCTAGGCTCACTTCCAGGTGGCGCAGCCTGTACGGCAAGCCACGAGCTCCTCTGTTCGCATTTCATTTTTCCCCGATAGTACTCTAAGCTTCCTCTGCAGTTTTGACTGAAAGTGAAGACATTCCATACCCCGTACCCGAGGATTAGAATGCCACCTTTGGTTTGGGGGGAGGGGAGGGGGAGGAGTCAAAGACTTTGAGGGGAAGGAGTGTCTGGGTTGATGCTGTCAAATGCTTCAAATTAACTTAAAAAAAAATCGTTTTCGCCAGGATTCTATCTTAGTTCTCCCGCGTGTGAAGCGGGCGCAATCTCACAGAGCCATTGTCGCTCTCGTTTTTCGTTATCGCTTGGATTTAGCAGTGCTCAATCGCAATGCCAGACACGCTGAGCTAAGCTCGCTTTTGCAATGCGCCGCCAAGTAATGATATCTGTTGATGAGACGTGCGCATATCATTCCCGTGCAGCGCTTGCTCGGCGGCAGCAGTTTCTGCAACTCTCAACCATTCTCACTGCGCGTGCTGATAATGGCGTGTGTACATACATGCCTACACAGCAATCCGGCGAAATCTGCGTTTGAAAAGCCTGGTCCAGCCGCGGCAAAACATTCAGCCCACCTTTGGACTGGAGAAATTGAGAAAAAACCAAAAATAAAATCAAAAGTTGAGGGCCGAATAAAACTTGATTTATATTTAATTAGGCTGCAGACCATCAGCGTACATCCAATACCTGATCAGCCGAACTGCAAGGCAGTAAGCCTAGTTCTGGCTCTTGTTTTGCGACATTGGCCCGTAGCTGACAGATGACAGCCCATCTATCAGGAAGCGAAGCCTAAATTTGACACTTGTTTGGCGACCTGGGCCCAAAGATGGCAGATGTCAGCCGAACTACGAGGCAGTAGCCTAACTCTGGCACATCTGAGTCGATTTTGTCCCGAAGGCGCCAGATGACAGCCGAACTATAAAAAAGTGAAGCCTAACTTTGGCATTTGTTCGGCGATTTAGGCCCAAAAATGCCAAATAGCGGTCGAACTACTGGGCAGTAAGCCTAACTCCTGCATTTGTTAGGCGATTTAGGCCCCAAGATGCCAGATGACAGCCTAACTACAAGGCAGTGAAGCCTAAGTTTGGCACCTGTTTGGCGAATTAGGGCCGAAATACCAAGACTGTTGCCAAGGAAGGTCAGGTTTGCTCTACTTTGGCTTCTTCGGGCTTTTCAATGCCCTAACTCCGAGGCAAAAGCCACATGTTGGCCCAGAACTCGGTGGTACCTGGGTAAGATACCGTTTCAATATCATTCATTTTGTCCGTTCTCAAATACCCCTCCCAGTTTCAGCATGAATGCAATAAATCAGTGCAGCCTGGACCTTGTAAACCATAATACACATGCAAATGAATGTTTGCCATATAGTCCTGCATGAGTCGATGGCTCAAATCTCTAAATACGTTCGTAGTGAGGAATGTTCTTGAATAAAACCTTGTAGGCTTTGAATTTGACAGTTTAAACATCCATGAGGAACACTGTATGCCACTGACTTTTTGTGACATAGAAATAGAGCAGCACTGTCATCCTTGCATACCAAAAATAGTTGTAAGTTTTTTAGCATGGCATGTTCTATTCTGCCCTCTTTAACAGCCCTCTTTAACAAAATTTCCTCTATAGAACTTTTTCTTGGTTCTTAACTCGCATGACAGATTCGGTACCTTGAATTATCACTCGGCATCAACACTTTTATATCTTGATGTAATAGTAAAATACAAGATATATGGGCTTGAGTACGGCTTAATAAGCACAGATGTGAAGAAAAGTACTATCGAAAACTCAAATGTCAAAATAAAAAATCATTAGGTAGAATGCAAATACAATTATAGATATGGTCATAAATACAGTTGGCACATTCAATATGAAGAATATGTGTTAGACGCACAGTCAAAGAAACATGTTGCATCTGCGTTCATGCAAATTACTTCGGAGAACCAAGCGCTGCAGCCTCGGGAGGGAGTTCAGTGAATGAGTCTACCGAAAATGAGTGTACACGGAAAAGTCAGTTTACTCTGCAACAATGAGCATTACATAAGCAAGTGACATGTCATTATCACTGTTCAAGTGCCGACTGCTTCTTATAGATTTCAACAAACTGTCAGGCGCGTTAAGTGAAACACTTAACGACCAATCTTTAATGTCAAGTGAAACACTTGACATTAAAGATTAGTCTCACCATGACTGTCTGCAAATATCCCCATAATAATTTACATGAACCAATGTAATTTCAAGAAAATACTTGGTGCGACTTTTTTAAAACACTGTTACACTTTTTAACGCTAAAAGAAAGCCTAGCGGTAGTGCCAGTAGTGGGCCACAACTTAAGCAGTTTTCACTTCAATATGAATAGCAATTGCACATATGTGAAGCTTGAAGCTAGGCCTCCACTGAATTGTTTTCTTAAGTTGAACGTGATATGCATTATTCACTATACACTATATACATTTATACGTTTCACGAAAAGTGGACAAGTTCAATATTGCGAAAAACTACGCGTCGCAACAAAAAAACATCGTGTCCTTTTGGTCCTTAGCCAGGGGCCTGTATAGGAAAATTATTAAAGCCCAAGCTAAATAGATTGTTTACTATTTTTGCATAATTAACGTTTTTAATATTGTCTAAAGGCATGGTTTCAATTAGAAAATTTCACATTATTATCGAAAAAACACTAAATCAATAAATTGCAGATGACAGAAGGCACGCGAAGCATTTTGCGGCTTTCTGAAAAACCGCACAACTTCGACGGGTTTTTAAGTTTCGGTTTGCAATCGGAGTTCATCTCGGCCCCGACGGCACCGCCTCCCGTGGAGAAATGGTACAACCAACCTCTGCTGCCCTGTACTCGCACGATGCATCACTACTGGTTGCACTATTTCTCCATGGTTCGCAGTGCCGTCGGGGTTGAGATGCGCTCCGTTTGAAAACCGAAACTTAAAAACCTGTCGAATTTGTGCTTTTTTTCAGAAAGCCGTAAAATGATTCGCGTGCCTTCTATCGATCTGCAATTTGTTGATATAGTGCTTTTCGGTGATGCTAAATTGGGAATTGGTGTATGGACCTTTCTGAAGTAAAGAACCAAAAACAGCTTTTGTATGGATGTCCTAGTTTTTATTTTAAAAATGCACAATGATTTATGTTGTCGGCACCTCTCAACTGCTTCACCATCTTCCGAGTCACGTGTGCTGTGACGTCAATGGGGGTTGCGCGGGGTTCCGGTGAAGCTCTCTCTTTAGAGCCATCAGTGCGCAGCGAGAACTCATCCGCTCGCGACCGCGTGACCACGTGCTGGCAGGCTCAGCGCGGACAATATGGTGAAGGGAGGAAACTCTCATCCGGGTCCGGCCATACCCGTCTGGCTCTGTCCCCGTCCCCCTCCGGCTTCTGCGGCTGTTCACGGTAGTAGACAGAGCTGACAGTTTTGTGGTCCTAGGATAGATGGCGCCACTAAAACTATAACAAAAGTTTTGTCGATGATATTGGTTTTTGACGCATTCATATTAATGTTGAAACGACAAGATTTACAGAAAGTTACCTTTTATTGAGCAGGTATTCGCACAACTTGCTATATTTCTACAAAGGCCCCCATTGACATCACGCCGCTTGTTTCTTGTGGCCGCCGCTCGCAGCTGCAGGTCGGGGAATATTTTAATTTTTGCCTCACGATTACGCGACATTTCAAAGGAAGGAGGTGTGTTTTCTACCTTTGTGACAAGGAGAACAATGTCAAAAGTAGAATATGCCAATTCTTTCAACGGTAAAATCGTTGCACAGCTCCTTTACACACAATATTAAAAAAAGTTAAGTAAGGAAAAAATATTTAACAATCTAATTATGCCGGACTTTAATAATTCCCGGCTTGCTTTTCAGGAAAATCTCTAAATTTACAAGCTTGCATCCATTAAATACTTCTTATCATAAAATTCCAGAAGCAACTGCAATTGGAAGTAAAGGGCATTTCATTTCTCTGCAGAACGGAGAGTTTAATAGCTAGCACGCCATTAATGCACCGACTTTTCAATGCACAACTATATCACCAAATTGTTAACAGTGCCGGAAAACACTAAAAACCGGAAGCATTATTCCAATCTTTCTCAGATTAAAGTTGACCCCGGCAGAAGCTTCCAGTCCCCCTTCCGAATTCAGTGCAGAAAACAAAGCATGTGACCTTGTAGTTGGCCGCCATGGTACGTCAAGCTTATAATCACGTGTCACGCTGCTTTGCTGTAATGGCTTGTAATGTCAAAAGTGGTCCAGCTGAAAGAGATACAATGTACAGATATTTGTGAGTGGGGCCCTGATTTCAGTCTTCAGCTACATTGCTAGGCAGGCACTCAGACGTTCTATCCGGGATATTTGCTGCTTGTAACCATGCGAACAGTTTGTGCCCAGCTATTGTTCGAGCTTAGTACATGGCCTCGGCTGTGCTGTTATTCGGCAAGCATTTATATGAGTGTTAAAAGTTACTTAATTACAAAGAGACTGCCTCTCAAAGACTAAGGACTTAAGATACCTAACTGTATACTGATATGTTAACTAAATGCAAAACAATTATCTGGCAGGCATTTTATTTTTCAACAGGCTGGGTCAACTCCTTATTTAGTCGAATCAAGTCAGAAGCGTGATAGGACAATACAAACAAAAAATATGTCTTTAAATTCCTCGTGAACCCCCCAAATGATGTGTTTTTGAAGGCAAGACTCAAGGTACTTGATATAGAAAGTTCCACAGGTGTACAGATGCATACGCAGTAGAGGCATTCGCCAAGCTTATTCTCATCAGCTCTGTCCAGGTTAAGCCGAGTTACAGTATGCAAGTACACACTCACTGACAGAATGAGAATGCAGGAAAAAGTCTCAGTTGTTCCGCCACCAGCGCGACTGCTACCTTCGATGACGTTTCAGCGTCTTATGAGCCTCGAGTGAGCACATCCATCCAAAGCGGGGTGAAAACTACAAGCGCGTGCTGGAGGACGCCCAGACATTCTCTTTTTGTCGTCGGCCATACTACATATTTTTCGTAGGACATCTCTTTAACTAAGAAAATAATGTTGTATCTGTGCAGTCACACCTTGACCTTAATACAAAAGTCTGATAAAGATAACAACAATGTATGCATATTGCCGCGGGCGCAGCTGACTAAGCAGGCAGCGCGCTCGTGGCCTAACGGTTATCGCGCGTGCCTTCCACGCAGAAAGCCAGGGTTCGATTCCTGGCCGCGGGTACGCATTTTTGTTGACTCTAATGTGCTGTTCTGGCAAATTCGAGAACCGTGTTGCTGATTCGAGGTTAGAATGTTCTACACGCCGAACCTTTCACGCCGATTGTTCCAGAAACCCACGCGTGTACAAAAGGGGCTCCGCGTAGCCAGCCGGACTCAGTTTCGCCTCAGCGTTCGATCCTGCTGCTTCGCCGCTTTCGACGCCCGCGACGCTCTGTAGTTATCTTTCGTTTCCCTTTTATTTTTGGGCACAAGTTCGCCCCATTAAACGTTTAGTTTCTTCAGTTATTATCGCATCATCACTTGTCATTCGTGACATTTTGGTGGAGGTGCGGGGTACCGCATGTCCGTGCAGCGCACCCGTCCAAGTTCCCGCAGTACAAGTCCGAACCCAAGCTCCGGAGGACCCGACGAAGACCAGATCGAGACCCGATCAAGTCGCCGCATCCAAGGTCTACCACCGGAACACGGACCTCTGCCACCCACGGCCAAGCCGAAGAAGACTACGATGGCCAACCAGGCGCAGACCCCGGCCGCTTCTGCCGTCGTATACCTGCCGGTCGCACCCAGAACTCCAACGCCTTTCCACGGAGACGCCCACGAGGATGTAGAAGACTGGCTGCATCATTACGAACGTGTAGCCCGCCACAACGGATGGACGGATGAGCACCGCCTCCAGAACCTTTACTTCTCCCTTGAAGGAACCGCGAGGCACTGGTATGAGAACCACGAAGCCTCCTTTACTTCGTGGGAACTATGCGCCGCCGAATTAAAGCGGACCTTCATCAACTACCACCGCCGGCAGCGAGCGGAGGACCTCCTCCAAACAAGGGTGCAAGGCCCCAACGAAAGTGTAACAAGCTTCGTTGAGGATGTCCTTCGTCTAAGTGCCCGAGCCGATCCGGAGGCCGTCGAAGAGAAGAAAGTTCGCGCTCTCATGCGTGGCGTGAAGAGCGAAATTTCCGGAGGCTTGGTACGCAATCCCCCGACGACTGTCGATGGTTTTGTAACCGAAGCCACCAATATCGAGCGCGCACTGACGGCCCGAGCAAGCCACTACAACCGACTCGCCGGCGCGTCTGGTGCTCCAACCGTCGCAGCTTCCCTACTGGACCCGAATACCAGCGGTGTCGACAGCCTTCGGGAGATCGTCCGGGATATCGTCCGGGAAGAGCTCCGCAAGATCCTACCTGCTGCAGATCGCCCGTCTTCTCTCTCACTCGCCGAAGTCGTGCGAGAGGAGGTTCACCGAGCCTTCCAGCCGGAGACTCCTGTCACCGCAAGCAGCACCGGAGGAGCCTGCTCTTAGTTACGCCGCAATGGTCCGACGAACGCCAACAGCCCCGCGCCCGTACATGGCGGCCCCCGACGTGAACCTCCAGCGCCGCAGTACGCCCGACGCCAGGAAGATCGGGCGCACGTTCGCCCAGAACAAGCTGCGGCAAGGAAGACCGACGTGTGGCGTACGGCCGATCGACGCCCGCTGTGCTACCACTGCGGTGAAGCGGACCACATCTACCGACGATGCCCCTACCGCCAGCTGGGCCTACGAGGGTTTGCACCCAACGACCCTCGACCACGTCTCGGAGAGCGACCTCGGGACATCGAGGACTACCTCCGCCGCTCTTCATCTCCTGAGTCAACTCCCCGCCGAGGATTCCGTTCACCGTCCCACCGACGCTCGCCATCGCCCTTCCGCCGGTCTCGCCGAGACAGCCTGTCACCCATCGCTTCCCGTCGGGAAAACTAGGCGCGGCAATGCCGGGAGGTGGTGTTGCCGAAGACGAACGATCCCAAGATCCTCCAAGATCGTCGGAGTCCTCCCACTCTAACGCCGCAACGCCCCGACACGACGTTTCTGCAACGGTGTCGAATAATCTCAACGTTATCATCGACGGCCACGACGCGACGGCACTCGTCGACACCGGAGCAGACTACTCCGTTTTGAGTGGGAGACTCTCTCGTCGCCTTCGGAAAGTTACGACGTCGTGGGACGGACCGCAGATACGAACCGCCGGCGGACATCTCATCACGCCTGTCGGCAGGTGCACTGCTCGCGTTGAGATCCACGGTGAAACCTGCCCTGTCAAGTTCGTTATTCTGCAAGACTGTTCGAGGGACGTCATTCTCGGAATGGACTTCTTATGTGAATACGGCGCCATCATCGACCTTGCTGAGAACAAGCTGACGCTTCGGAAACCTGTTCCATCGGCGGAAGATCCCAAAGCGACGTTAGCTGCGGTGCGAGTCCTTACCAACCACGTAAACCTGCCGCCGCTGTCGAGTGTCTTTGTGCCCGTCGGGACCGAAGAAGCCACCTGCGGGGCAGCACTGTTGGAAGGAAGCGTTCAACTTCTCCTTGGACGAGGGATTGGCATTGCAAGAGGCGTAACCGAGCTCCAGGACGGGCGCACCGTAGCCCTTGTCACCAACTTCCGGCAAGAGTCCCAGCACCTTACAAAGGGTACAGCTGTGGGATACGTCGAGGAAATCCAGGACTCAGCCGTGATCGCCGCGATCTCAGAAGACGCCTCTCCGACGCAGCACAAGAGAACCACGCCGTCAGAGCTCAACATCGACCCGTCCCTCCCAGCCCCACAACGACGACAACTCAGTGACCTTCTCGCCGAGTTCAGTGAGTGCTTCTCCACGTCGTCGAAGGTGCGCCAAACGACGGTTGCGAAACATCGAATAATCACTGATGACGACGCCCTCCCTGTGCATCGGCCACCGTACCGAGTCTCCGTGAAAGAAAGGGAAGTTATCCAGAAGCAAGTTCAGGAAATGCTTGATGATGACATCGTCCAGCCCTCAAACAGTCCGTGGGCTTCCCCAGTAGTCCTAGTGAAGAAAAAAGACGGAACCCTGAGGTTCTGCGTGGACTACCGCCGGCTGAATGCAGTAACAAAAAAGGACGTCTATCCGCTGCCCCGCATCGACGACACCCTGGACCGGCTGCGCCACGCCCGATACTTTTCGTCGATGGACTTGAAGAGCGGGTACTGGCAGATTGAGGTCGACGAACGAGATCGTGAGAAGACGGCCTTCGTCACACCGGACGGACTGTATGAATTTAAAGTAATGCCGTTCGGGCTGTGCACAGCGCCGGCAACCTTCCAGCGTGTTATGGACACCGTCCTTTCCGGCTTGAAATGGCAGAGCTGTCTCGTCTACCTCGACGACGTTGTCGTGTTCGCAACCGAATTCGACGAGCACCTCAGACGACTACGAGCCGTGCTACGGGCCTTCAAGGCTGCTGGGCTGACACTCAAGCCTTCGAAGTGTCGGTTCGCCTATGGAGAGCTGAAATTCTTGGGCCACGTCGTGAGTGCTCAGGGTGTAAGCCCTGATCCTGCAAAGACGTCCGCTGTCGCCGAATTCCCGAAGCCATCGGACAAGAAGGCCGTCCGAAGATTCCTTGGGCTGTGCGCCTACTACAGACGTTTCGTGCGTGACTTTGCACAGATTTCTTCACCGCTGACGCATCTGACGAAGGACGACGTGCAGTTCCAGTGGGGAGAAGAGCAAGAACAAGCGTTCGACGAACTCAAGCGAAGGCTGCAGTCACCCCCTATCCTCGGACATTTTGATCAGTCGGCGGAGACAGAAATACACACGGACGCCAGCAATACCGGTCTCGGTGCGGTACTCGTTCAGCGACAAGAAGGGGCAGAGAGAGTAATCGCTTACGCAAGCCGGGCGCTGTCTAAGGCAGAACAAAATTATTCAACGACCGACAAAGAATGTCTTGCTGTCGTCTGGGCGATAACCAAGTTCCGTCCGTACTTGTACGGGATCCCGTTCCGCGTGGTAACAGACCACCACGCCCTCTGCTGGCTCGCAAACCTCAAGGACCCGTCAGGACGCCTCGCTCGCTGGAGTCTGCGACTGCAAGAATTCGACGTAACCATTGTGCACAAGTCTGGCCGCAAGCATAATGACGCCGACTGCTTGTCTAGGGCCCCAGTCGAATCTCCTCCTGACAGCACCGACGAACGACGACGACGACGCTCGTTTCCTCGGAGCAGTTACAGATACCGACATGGGAGCACTTCAACGAGACGACCCGGAACTTCGCGCCGTGATCGACCACCTCGAAGGTCAAGGAAGTTCCGTTCCGCGAGTCCTGGCCCGAGACTTGTCAAGCTTCACTCTGCGGCGAGGCGTGCTCTTCAAGAAGAACTTCGGAACCAGCAACCCTGCCTGGCTGCTGGTTGTGCCTGCCAGCCTGCGAGAAGAAATCTTTCAAGCTTGCCACGACGACCCGACGGCTGGACACCTTGGCTACAGCAGGACGCTCGCCCGGATTCGTGACAAGTACTACTGGCCGAGACTCCCGAAAACCGTCCATCTGTACACACGGTCGTGCCATGAGTGCCAACGACGTAAGAAGCCTCCTACAAAGCCAGCAGGACTCCTGCAGCCGATATCTGCCCCGACTACGCCCTTCCAACAAGTCGGAATGGATTTGCTTGGGCCGTTCCCTACATCGACGCAAGGGAACAGATGGATTATCGTCGCGACCGATTATCTTACACGATACGCCGAGACGAAAGCCCTTCCATCGGGAACAGCGGTGGAAGTCGCCAAGTTTTTCGTCGAGTCCATTCTCCTTCGACACGGCGCACCTGAAGTGCTGATCACAGATCGAGGGTCATCTTTCCTGGCACAGCTGACTCAAGAGGTACTTCGGCTCAGTCACACCAGCCATCGACGAACCACCGCTTATCACCCGCAGACCAACGGGCTAACAGAGCGGCTCAATAAGACCATCGCCGACATGATCTCCATGTACGTCGACGTGGAGCACAAGACGTGGGACGAGGTGTTGCCGTACGTTACGTTTGCGTACAACACAGCGGTACAAGAAACCACAGGAATGACGCCGTTCCAACTGGTACACGGCCGGACGGTTACCACGATGC
The DNA here is from genome assembly GCA_037355805.1 of Ixodes ricinus. Taxonomy (NCBI): domain Eukaryota; kingdom Metazoa; phylum Arthropoda; class Arachnida; order Ixodida; family Ixodidae; genus Ixodes; species Ixodes ricinus. Next base: position 32,887 of record JAZHYW010056548.1, read on the forward strand.
TGGACGCCATGCTGCCTCACGTGCCAACCGAAGATGGCAACGACGACGCTCAACTGATCTCTCAACGCGCGGAGGAAGCTCGTCAACTGGCAAGAATCAAGATTCAAGAGCAACAGCGAGTCGACGCACGCCGGTATAACCTTCGTCGCAGGGACGTCCGCTTCCAACCCGGAGACCGGGTATGGGTGTGGACACCGATACGGCGCCGCGGTCTCAGCGAGAAGCTTCTCAAGCGCTATTTCGGACCTTACAAAATCATCCGACGCCTCGGCGATCTGAACTACGAAGTTCTTCCCGACGGAACACGCCCATCTGCAAGACGCCAGCCACGACCCGAGGTGGTGCACGTCGTCCGGCTCAAGCCGTATTACGAACGATAGAACTTTGGACTCTATTCAAAGAGTGAACTGTGAACTGTGAACTGTGGCTCGCGACTCTGCTATCCTTTTGTTGTGTATTTGTGTTTTAGCTTTGTGCTGCATCGGGACGATGCACTTTTTTAAAGGGGGAATAATGCCGCGAGCGCAGCTGACTAAGCAGGCAGCGCGCTCGTGGCCTAACGGTTATCGCGCGTGCCTTCCACGCAGAAAGCCAGGGTTCGATTCCTGGCCGCGGGTACGCATTTTTGTTGACTCTAATGTACTGTTCTAGCAAATTCGAGAACCGTGTTGCTGATTCGAGGTTAGAATGTTCTACACGCCGAACCTTCCACGCCGAATGTTCCAGAAACCCACGCGTGTACAAAAGGGGCTCCGCGTAGCCAGCCGGACTCAGTTTCGCCTCAGCGTTCGATCCTGCTGCTTCGCCGCTTTCGACGCCCGCGACGCTCTGTAGTTATCTTTCTGTTTCCCTTTTATTTTTGGGCACAAGTTCGCCCCATTAAACGTTTAGTTTCTTCAGTTATTATCGCATCATCACTTGTTATTCGTGATATGGTGGACATTCGTCCACCATTTTACAAATAAGTGGTCCCGCCTATCGCAACATCTACACATTTGGTGTGTGAGTGGGTTCAGTACTGAGAGGCTAGAAAACGATGCGCTCACAGGGCTTGTCTGACCCTTTCAAGCATGTGGGTACATTCGTTGCATATCTTTGATTTATAGACAATTTTTTTTTAACAGTTAGCAAATCTGTGTTTACGCTTGGGGTAGACTACTGAATTCTGATTCCCCCAGATTGTGCGAAGCCTTCTTCAAAGTGCGGTACAACCTGCAAATGAACTCTGTTGTGCTGCGGCACGCGTCCATGCTGCCTGCTTCAGAAGAAAAGCACTGTTCGTGTTGAAGACGTCATCCCAGAACGTACAGGCAACAATGTTTAACGAACCAAAATAAAATTTTCATCATTCAATAGACACAGATAGGCTCACAAATTGACAACGCCACAATTGCTGCTGTTGGTTTTACTATTGACACACGAACAAAAATGACCTCCTCTTTTCTCCGATGCACAGCAAAACCGCAGGGCCGGCCTTAGAGCAGCAAGCGCCCTGGGCAAACAGCGGCCGTGGCGCCTCCCCCCCCCCCCCTATTTTCGCACCCAGCATCACGTTGTTAGTAAATATGCCAGAGTGACCGAGCGCGAATGGTCCCGATTTTGTCGCTGTCAGTCGAGAACCACATCCTACAAACGAACGACGTTCGCGAGCATTGCGAGTTTTTGTCGGCTCCGTGTTCAAATGGTTCCAAATACATTTATTTCCAGATTGACCAACTTTCAGCTGTGGGTCTCCCACAGCAAGCTAACGTATGATGAACAGAGAAAACAAAAGTACACGTTAACTATGTCAGATACCCTAGGGAAAACCTTCCCAGCCTTCAACATCGCAAATTGGGCCACGGCTTGCGACATATCCTGGCCAGGCGCTGTTCTGTTTTCAATGGGCGAAATTGCCCATGACGATAGCCTTTCATCTGCCATGGCTGATTTTAGATATGTCCTTATAAGCTTTAATTTTGAGAAACTCCTCCCAGTGGTGGCCACTGACACTGGCAAAGTGAGGAGGATCCTCAACGACACCCACGTATAAGGGAAGTTGTCACGTACATGGTTGTCCAGAATGAACTGGAGGATGTCATGGGGAGGACTGCATCCAGTGGGCCGCAGGTTGCATAGGTAGATCAGCTTCTCCCCTGAGATCTGTACCGTCGATGTCTGCACTTTCTAGGTGTCTCAGTGCGTGGTCGAACCGTTGGCACACCTTAAGAAGTTCTTGCTTTGTCAGGAAGTCGGGTGATGTCGTAAAGGAACCCCCTGAGGCTCACGTGCTGCTGCGTCAAAGTGAAGCGTTCTTCAATCGACATCGTTACGGTGTCAATCATCTTATAGAAAAACTCTGGCTTGAATTTTGTCTCCACATCATCAACCTTGTCTTGCCACCTATAACTGAATTGGCGCTTTTTCCGCCGCAGTCGAAGTGCCGGTTTCACCACACTGTCAGGCACCCATGCTCTCGGCAAGACCGTTCGCAGTTGCCAGTGCAGTTTCGTACCCGACCACGTGATAATTGTTGATGTGATCGCTGCATGCATTCAGCAGCTGGGTGGTTGCTACGATGTCCCTTCGTTTTGCATTGCATATTCTTGGTTACCATATTAACTTGAAAAACAATGTCGTATTGCACAACAATCGAAACGAGAAACTTAAGGCCCGTGAGCTTCCCTGAAAGAGTTCGAGCTTGATGTCGGACGCCAGGTTCTGCCTGCTGTGATTCGGCCAAACCAACAAGCGTGCCATAAAGTTCAGCTGTCTGGTGGCGGACGCGTTTCATGCTGTTAACTCTGCATTCCCAGCGTGCGAATCTAAAGTTCGTTACACATATAATTTTCCGTCGGGTTGAAGCCACTGGCCACAGAGGCTCACCGGATGCCGAGGAGGCGTCGGTGCATTTAGGCTACAGCTAGATACTCCACAGTCGTTGGTGTTACGGCCGAAATGCCAAAACGGCGAGCGGCACTACCTTTTTCTAGATGTAGGGAAAGGGAGGGGGAGGGGGAGGGGGGAGGGGGAGGGGGGAGGGGGGGCGCCCTCTGCGATACGGTTGATTTCTGTTTTTGTTTTTATCCCCTCAAGGTTTGAGCCCTGCATGACCTGGCGGCCCTTTCGGCACCCTCCCCCCCCCACACCACAACAACTCGTGTGACTTATTTGAAGAAATCGCTTATGGCCGATATGCGCGTGTAGCGGTCATCGCGCCAGTTATTGAACGGCAAGAAAGAAGAGGAAGAGAAAGTCACGAGTAAGCCTTGAGCGGCTAGGATTCAAAGGCAGAGACAATGATCTTTACTCTGATATGTAAATAATGTATATATATATACTGATTGCTATAAGTGGTAACCCGGACGTCCCAACAGAACGCGAAGGTGAGCAGCAATTGCGACGGACGGCTCTTCTGCAGCGCAACAGCCCCAAGTCACGGCCCTCGCCGTCCGCCTTCCGCCATTCTGGACCGCCAATCCACAGTTGTGATTTGCGAAAATAGAGTCACAATTTGCCTTGCGGCGCATCACGGACCAGCAGACGCGGTTCCATCACGTCGTAAGCGCGTTGTCATCAGCAGATGCAGCGGAGGTGCGCGATATTATCTTAGCACCACCCACGGTAACCTCCTACGACATCCTGAAGGCAGAACTAGTTCGACGCACCAGCCTATCTGAACAGCGAAGGCTACAACAACTCCTGACAACAGAACAGTTGGGAGAGAAAACACCCTCTCAGTTACTCCGTCGGATGAGGCACTTGTTGGGAAACGCTACCATCGAGGACTCACTTCTGCGACAATTGTTTCTGCAGCGTCTGCCCAACGACGTCCGTATGATGCTGGCGTCAGTAGACAGCGCAACCCTAGATGACCTCGCAAAAATGGCGGATCGCATTGTCGACGTATCAACGACACGCCGCCCAGAAATTTACGAAACAACTCGATCCCCACAACAACCCCCAGAGTTCTGCACCGCCATGGAGCGACGCATGGATCAGTTGACAGAAATGGTGGCTGCTCTTCGCCCTTCAGGATCGCCACCACAACGTCTAAGCAACTCGCCGGCCAGCCGACGTAGCAGGTCCTACAGTCCTGCAAACCGACAATGTTGGTATCATCGCACATTCGGCACCCGCGCCCGAAAATGCACTTGTACGGCGCCGGGAAACAGCAACGCCAGCTACTAGCAACGACGAGTACGCCTGGCCCGTTGCAACGTCGTCCTTGCCTGTTTTTCTCCCAGATAAGGACAGGAAAATTCGTTTCCTAGTTGACACCGGTGCCGAGGTGTCCGTATTGCCTCCAACAGCTCAAGATCGTCGTAATCAGCAACAATCGCAACTAAAGGCAGCTAACGGCACTGTCATTCCCACGTATGGAGTCCGCACTCTCACGATCAACCTAGGATTGCGTCGAGTTTTGCGCTGGATCTTCACTATCGCAGATATCCAACATCCAATCCTCGGAGCAGATTTTTTACAACACTACAACCTCCTTGTGGACATCCGCAACCGTCGTCTCATTGATGCCACTACGCTCCTTTTCGGTATCAAAAGGTCCTCCGAGGATTACCTTTGTGTACGCCTATCTTGACGACATCCTTGTTGTGAGCAGATCTGAAGACGAACATAAGCACCACCTTCGCAGCCTCTTCCAACGACTCGACGAAAAATGCCTCATGGTTAATACTTCCAAATGTCATTTCGGTGCAACGAGCGTCTCTTTTCTTGGCCATCAAATTGACCGTGATGGCCTAAGTCCACTTCCCAGCAAAGTGGACGCCATACGAGAGTATCCCCAACCTCAGTCTGCGCGCGCTCTTAGAGCTTTCCTAGGCTTCGTTAATTATTGCCGACGCTTTGTTCCTCATTGTGCTGCATTGCATCAGCCTCTTCAAGATATTCTGCCGCCTTCGAAAACAGGCCTTCCTAAATGGACTGATGCGGCTAAACAAGCATTCACCAGCATCAAGACACACATCGCGCGTGCCACCTTGCTTCGACATCCAAAAGCTGACGCACCGACATGCCTACTTACTGATGCCTCAGATATCGCAGTAGGCGCTGTCCTCCAGCAGTTTGTCAACGGCGAATGGCAACCGATTTCATTCTTTTCGCGCAAACTTACAAATACCGAGCGACGCTATAGCACTTTCGGTCGGGAGCTCCTCGCCGTCTATTCGGCAATCCACCACTTTCGACACTTTTTGGAAGCTCGATCATTTCACATCCTCACTGATCATAAACCTTTGGCGGGAGCCATACAATCACTCACGCCAGACAGCGGACATCATTCTCCAAGAGAACTACGCCAAATGTCTTTTATCTCGGAATTCACAACCGACATACGACACATAAAGGGCACGGAGAATGTAGTGGCGGACACTCTGTCTCGACCAAGCATAGCCCCAGTCACTGGCGGTAATGCCGCGCCTCTGACTCCGGCCGCACTGGTGGATGCCCAGCATATGGACTCAGAACTTCATAGACTTCGAACTACACCGGGGGCACTACACCTCAAAGACATCAGTCTCCCTGGGCTGGAAAAGACCTTGACTTGCGACATCTCTGCCGGCTCTCCCCGCCCATTCGTTCCCTTCTCGTTAAGGAGGCAACTGTTTGACTCTCTACACGGCTTATCCCATCCAGGCATACGAGCAACACAGAAGCTCATAACCTCTCGATATGTCTGGCCAAACATAAACATCGATGTAAGAAGCTGGGCCAAACATTGCCTGGCATGTCAAAGAGCGAAAATTCAGCGCCACACACAAAGCCCCACAGGCTCTTTCCAACTTCCTGAAGCTCGCTTTGAAAATGTACATCTAGACATCGTCAGGCCCATGCCGGAATCGCAAGGCTGCAGATATATTCTCACGGCCATTGATCGGTTCACGAGATGGCCTGAGGCGCTTCCAATTTCTGACATCACGGCTCAGACAGTCGCACAAGCATTTCTACACGTGTGGATTTCGCGATTCGGTGTTCCAGCAATTGTCACCACGGATAGAGGCAGACAATTCGAATCTGCGCTCTTCAAGAAATTCACTTCTCTCCTCGGTATCAGCAGGCTGAGAACCACAGCTTACCACCCCGAAGCCAACGGAATGGTTGAGAGGTTTCATCGTCAGCTGAAGACCGCACTCATCGCACGAGAGGCCCACACCCACTGGACCGAATCGCTACCTCTAGTGCTTTTGGGTCTTCGAACGGTCTTCAGAGACCAACTTTCATGCTCAACCGCGGAACTTGTCTATGGAACGACGCTTCGCTTACCACAGGAATATTTCATCCCGCCTGACATACTAGTCACCCCCGATCCATCCGACTACGTTCACCGTCTCAGGGATGCTATGTCACAACTCCGCCCCACACCTACAAGGCCGTCATCGACACGCCCTGTTTTTGTCAGCCGCGAACTGTCAACAACTACGCACGTTTTCGTCAGAAAGGACGCTCTACGCCGCTGCCTCCAAGCACCCTACGATGGTCCATTTTCGGTTTTGAAGAGGACACCGAAATACTTTCAAATACTGTTAAACGGAAAAACGGAGAATGTCTCGATAGACAGGCTTAAGCCCGCTCATATCCAACCGTCATGTCAGGATTCCCCACAGACTAAAGTGTCCAAACCAACGCACCGCAAAGTTCATTTTTCTATTTTAAATCGTCAAATCGACTAGAAGAGGGGTAGTGTAGCGGTCATCGCGCCAGTTATTGAACGGCAAGAAAGAAGAGGAAGAGAGAAAGTCACGAGCAAGACTTGAGCGGCTAGGATTCGAAGGCAGAGACAATGATCTGTACTTGATATGTAAGTAATGTATATATAAATACTGATTGCTATACGCGTATGACTTTTCTAACACTGATAGCTCTGGTAGGCTTCGAATACGTTAAAATCCATGCCAGCCACACACGCCGCAGCTAAAAATTTAGGCAAGTGAAAGGAATGCTTGTGAGGAGGAAGCAGATGGGTTGCTGGATAGGTGAGGAAGAAACATTCCCCTCATTTGACCTGCATCCTGCTTCTTGAAGGTCTGCAGAAGGTGCGCTTACAAAAGACTTATCTTCGAGGGGCACCCCAAGAATGAACACAGCAAGAGGATTTGCCAGTAGATACGTTTGTGAGTTCGTCCGAAAGATGATAGTGCAGTGGATGCTATGTGAGTGATCTACCAAGCAGTGTCTTTCAGTCGGGTGCCGTGCTCTGCCCGCTTGGAGAAGATAGTCACGTCGCCGTAGCCGGAGACGCGACTGGTCTGAAATACGCATAGCGTATACTCTGCTGTCAATACCGAGTGAACAGAACAGCAGCACGAAGGCTAGTTTTCGGAGTCCCAAAGAAACTGCCCAGCCTAAATGTGAACCGGTAACGGGAACTATGAAGAGCCTATGTTCTACGCCGTATAAACCACATTTTAAGTTCAAATGAAATAATCGTGTCAACTTTGTGCGCACGATATTGCGGCTCGCGCAGCTGGCCAAGTAGGCAGCACGCCCGTGGCCCAACGGTTGTCGCGCTCGGTTCCCACCCAAAGGGCCACGGTTCGGTTCCTGGCAGCGGATGTATGTTTTTATTATCTCTGTACCTCTCGCATTCTAGAAAATTTGAAAAACTTGTGCGTATTCGAGGCCCAAATCTTCTAGGCGCCGAATATTCCACAAGCCCAAGCGTACATAAGGGACTTCGCGTAGCGAACCCAGTTAGTTTTTTCGCCAGCGGTTTGATGCCGCCACTTCGCCGTCATCGACGGTCACCTTTGACGCCAGTTATTACTCTTTTCTTTGGCACAAGTTCGCCTTTATAACCGTTTAGTTTCTTCGTCAGTCCCCGTCTCGCCAATCCATCGCTAACAATATTCACAAATAAACTGACATTACAAAGAAAACATATATTACCCAGAAGAAAGCTTTGCCGTAGATTTCGTAGCACGCTATAACAACATTCTTTTGAGGGTTGTGTACATGTAACAAACACTGTATCATTCCTTAAATAAAGTAATCATAAATGCCACAAAGATTCAAATATTCCCAAAACTGAAGTCAAAATAACGCGACTCTAACACCATAATGACAACACATGGAAGGATTCTGGACTGGATGAGGTAACGACTTTAATGTCCCACAATAATAAGGAACAGAAATACCAGCAACAGTGCTTGCTTATTTGAGGAATTCGCAAAACAGTGAGGAAATCGGACGTCCCTAAGGTGGCGTGCAACTCATGATTAAGTAATTAGACATTTGTTTTTGGGTGTTAAACATTGTTTTAATATATATTCCGTCGTTCGCCGGTTATGACCCAGTCGAGGTAAGCACTACTGTGGACACGTTGTAACGACACTCTATCGCGTATAGATTCGTCTATTTGACCCGCATGCAGGCTTGTGAGAGCTGTTTCGAATGTTGGTGCAAGACAGGGCAACAACGTAGCAATAGCGACACGAGAGACGACTGCGCCTCGATCTGGTTGACCGCGCTCGCCCTGCTGAAATGTGAGCGCGGGAATTTCGAGCACCGTTAGCTTGCTGATGCTGCAAAAGGTTGCTTGGTCGTTGAGAATACTTTGCCTTGCAAACGCTTGCGGAGCCGTTCTAGTGCTTGGCGCACCTCCCTCGCAGCATCGAAACCATACTGGCACCTGATAGGCCTAGAAATCCCGTAGCATGTGCTGCGGTTCATCCTAAATTGAAGCCGAGTAGCCGCGAAGGTGGTGAGACGGTGCGACAAGGCGTGTTGTTGGAAAAAGCAAAGAAAAATTAAAGAAGTTTACAACTTCCTGTAATGCCGCTTCAGAGCACAGCTCTTGAGGAGCAGGAGGAGGGGAAGGTACCTCTCCTCCTCATTCAAACCTCTCCTCCTCACCTCTGTCTTCTTCCACGCGTGATACGCGCGTTTTCACGCGACGTTTTGGGGCAATGCCGAAACGTCACGGTGACGTTTCTGCACGGTGACGTCACAAGCGGCGAAACGCCGAGTGACGTTTCGGCGCTTTGCATTTTGGGACGCTTCCCATAAAGCACCGCGCGATTACGCCGACGGCGACGGCGATGCCGAAGCCGACGCCGCTCAAGCCGAAAACGGGCGCTCTAGAGCTGCGCTGCAAAAATATCTCGCAGGTTTTTTTAGAGCGCAGCTCTTAGGCGCCCGTTTCCGGCTTGAGCGGCGCCGCCGTCGCCGTCGGCGTAACCACGCGGTGCATAATGGGTAAATTTCCACGCTAAATTTAGCGGAAAATTTTCCCCGCTAAATTCCCCGCTAAATCTAGCGGAAAATTTCCCCCGCTAAATTTAGCGGGAAATATTTTCCTGCTAAATCTAGCGGAAAACTTTCCTCGCTAAATCTAGCGGAAAATATTCCCCGCTAAATTTAGCGGAAAATTTTCCCCGCTAAATCTAGCGGAAAATTTTCCCCACTAAATTTAGCGGAAAATTTTCCCCGCTAAATCTAGCGGGAAATTTTCCCCGCTAAATCTAGCGGAAAATTTCCCCCGGAAAATTTAGTGGGAAATTTCCCCCGCGAAATCTAGCGGAAAATTTCCCCCGCTAAATCTAACGGAAAATTTCTCCGGAAAATTTTCCCCGCTAAATTTAGCGGAGAAAATCCCCCTCCTCGAGGTCACGGGACCCCCAGGCCACGTGACCCCCCCTTCCTCCCCCGAGGTCACGTGACCCCCCCTCCCGTGCCTTCCCCTCCTCCTCAAGAGCTGCACTCTAATTCGGCGTTACAGGGAGTTGTAAACGGCTTTCAATTTTTTCAGTTTCAGATCCAGAGATTTGAGATATATGAATGCTGTAAATGTGAAGGAGGCATACATTTATGGTCATTATCATTCCGTTGATTCCGCTCGCCTCTCTACACTGATATACTGTCCACGTATGTTTTGATTTTCGAGACTTCCGTTTCTTCTAACCAGACTTGTGCCCGTTACTTGAAAAAATGCAATGGATTACAAGTACACATCACCGAGCCTCAAAAGTAATGAATTACTGCTACAAATTACTTTGGCTGAAAATACCGAATTACTTTACTCGTTACGTTACAAATTACTTCAACGTTATTTTTTCCGTACACTTATGCAAAAAACAATAGAAACAATTTTATTATTTTTTTTCCAAAAATGTTCTGCAACACTACTTTTTATTTCTCATACACCCGTATTATGGTAGTCCTTGCAAAGAAGAAAATATTGTGTTTAAGAGAAAAGTGTAGGTGCACTTCGTTCACCTGTAAGCTGACAAGGCAGCGAGAGCTGCAACCACACCCGCCATCCCGCTAGCTGACGGTCGCCGGAAATGATCCCTGGAATTCCTGAAGACTGAGCTAGCCGTGCGCATGCTCAGTAGCAGCGTCTACCCCAGCTACGAGATTCCGAGCTAAAGAAGCGATCTACCAACATCCTTTTTTGGCTCCGGTGATTCGCGTGTTATTCACAAGGAAAGAAAAACTTGGTTATAACGTTACAATGTATAGCCAATGAAGAAGGCAGGTGTCCCAGCTCACCTTAATGCGTTCCTTAGATTAAAACTTATTGTTCTCGCTGATGAAAATGTGTTTTCTTAGGCAAGCAAAGTATGCACTACAACTATAGGTTTCCGCTTTCCTTAATGCCCTGAATTTTTAAGATATCATTAAGAGGTAGCCATGGAGACGACGGACACTCAATGACCGAAAATTCGATGAGTCTGAGAAAATGTGGTGGTTATGGGTTAATGATCGTTCATCGGTTCGCACTTTCAATATTCGTGGAGGCCAGGGGAGGGGAGCGCATAGAGAGCGAGAGAAGCGGTGGCTATCGGTTTCAGAAGGCAGTAGATCACACCACTTTTATAGATTCTCTCGCTCTCTGTCAGCTTAATTTAGATGTCCTTCCCTTCCCCGCCCCCATACACACACCTTTATGCTGACAATTTACTGTACAGTGAGGAGTAGACTCAGCCACTATGCCAAAACAAGCTCGTATTGCACAAGGTACTGTATTATGCTCATATTCTTTATTTAGTAACGAGTAATCAAAGTAATTAACAAAATTACATAACAACTTACTTAAAAGATGTAACGTGACAAATACAAAATTACCTGATGACGTAACAGATTATAAGTAATAAGATACTTGTAAAGGATTACTTCCCAAGTCTGTTTCTAACCAGCTTCGTGACAACACCTCTCAAAGTGGTGCGGCCTAAAAGGTAGCAATCTTTGTACACTCGCTATTTTTGTGTGTTGTAGTGTGGACTGAATCGATCCGTGTAATTGCCATAACGACCACATCATTCGTAGGTAATTAGCGGAGCGCGAATCCTCTTGGTTTTAATCCGATGCCAGTGCTATATATATAGCGCGACACTGGTAATTGCAAACTGTTACGGTCCCTGATAACTTTAGAACTACAAAGAGGAGCTTCAGTTGTTCCGCACCCAGCGCCAGCCCTCCTACCTTCGACAGCACCATGTCGTCTTATGCACCTCAAGCCCGCACGCAGCCTAAGCTCGGCGGCAGACACTGAGTGCGGGCTGGAGGCAGGACGTCCAAAAAACACGCCCGGTCGTTGTCACTCCGTCTATGATTGAAGTGCTCTTTTTTCCTTCAAATGAAAATTCTTTAATTAAACGTACTACCCAGGTGGGAAGTGAGTAGGGGAAGTACTTACAGAAACATCGCTGACGTCGTATTCGCGCTTAAGAGTATCGCGCATCAAGTGTGGGTCATTTTTTGCGCGAAGATGACATCGGCGCTGCTTTTGTAAGGTATTTTCAAAGAACAATGACGGGCCCCACATTTTCGCAGTTCTAGTAATAGTTCGAAATGAACATATCGCGCGACAGTGGTAGTTAAAACAATAGCCTTTTCTCAATCTAAAGGGAAAAATAACTGAATAATCCGGCGATCTCTTGCTTGCGTTAACAGTGTTCGCGCAAGGCACGTACTGCAACGCTGCCAACCACTCCATCACGATCCTTCTCTCGCTACCCGTCGTCATACCAAAGTTTCGTCAACGCAAAAAAGTTTTGATTATGGGTGTCCCTGCGGCCAAACTGATAATGAACACTTCTCGCCCGACACTTGCCGGTAGTGTTTATGTGTCCGGCGGCCAAACTGAAAATCAGCACTGCTGGACAGACATTTGGTGACGGCTTTTACATCAAGGCGGCCAACATGAAAATCATCACTTCTGGTCAAACACTTGCCGACCGTGTTTAATGTCTCCGGCGGCTATGCTGAAAATCAGCACTGCTAGCCAAAATCTTGCCGACCGCGTTTATATCTCCGAGGGGACTTGAAAATCAGCCCTTCTGGCCAAACATTTGCCTGCCGTATTTTTGTACCCGGCGGCCAAGCTATAAAGAAGCACGGCTGTTTAAACACTTGCCGACCGCGTTTATGTCTCCGGCGACCAAGCTTAAAATCAGCAATGCTAGCGCAGGCACTTGCCGGAAGTGTTTATGTCTCCGGCTGTCAAGCTGAAAACAGCTAGTTTGTGGTCGGACTCGTGCCGACCTTGTTTATGTCGTCAGGTGGCCAAGAAATCGCCAGTGGCCACGCTGTTCAGATACTGGACAACCTTCGGCTGATCGAATGTCACTTTTCGGTGCTGCTTGGGCAGTCTGCATTTACACCGTTTTGTGAAGCTTGGCTGACCACTGAACCGCCAGCCTTGCCCAAGCTGCTTTCACACCATAGAGCCAGGTTGGCTAGACAAGGAATTCCCACTGTGCTGCCTGGCAGGCGAGCCAGGCTGGAGCAAGCTTGCCCTACGGTCCAAAACGGTGCATGGCCCTGGGAAACTTTCACCGCCTGTGCAAGCTGGCTTAATCTCGAACCGGTCATAGTGTGCTACTTATGTGGTTCGGACCGCTACAGCTACAATTGGGCAGAGAATGAACGTTCGGCGATGCGTTGTTTATTTTTTGAGTTGAAAAACACCGTAATTTGTTTTTGTGAACGTAGTTGGGGGAGGGGGGGGAAGGGCAGTTGCTTTACCAGGAACAATGAACTAACTATATTTACACCAACTATCTCCCTGATTTTTCCTTGCAGCTTGAGCATTTGGAAACATTTCACAATAGTGCCGCTTTTGGGAAGGAAACAATAACGTATTTTGTATCACTTGCAAAAGAAGATTTCTTGCCAAGTACTCCTGACTCCTGACCAAGTACTCCTGTTTTGACATTATTAGGTATAAATGTTGAATATGCCCGCTTTACGTAAGCCGTTTTAATGTCGGATACTAGAACTATGATATTCGCTTTTTTTAATGCTCTTGAGAATTCATAACCGGAGCTTTTTTGGACATGCTTCACTGACTAACTGACTTTAAAACGATGCTTAATTGAGAGGCTTCTGAATTTTAACAAAAAAAAATTCATTGCTTATGCGATCCGACGGTAGTAATCTTCCTAACGTTTGCCCTTAATGTCGGGTACATGTGGAAGTTCGTACCCAAAGTTGCCGAACCCGCGATTTTGAGAATCGTGGCCTGATAATTATATGTATTAAAATAATACAGGCAGATCATTATGAAATTTGGTCGTTAATTTCCAAAAAAAGGGCATTTAGTAAAAGCAACTTTTATTCCCAACTTTTATCTTGAAAATGAAAGTTTTTGCGACGCATAAAACCTTGTAAACATTTTTCCACAAACGAAACTGTCCAATGCAATTCCAGATCTAGTTGAAATATTTTGGTTTTACTGTAATCACAAATGACTATAGATAACTAGTGTCAAGATGATCGGTTCGTTTTATTTTATTTGCGTCTGACAAACATTTCTGAGAAAATCCCATCGTCGAGCTGCATTAATGTTTTATGGCGGTAAGTTATTTTTTATAAATAACATTAATAATAAAACATTTTACTTGAGTCAGACGCTAGTATGTGAGGCTACTACAAAACAACCAAGACAAAGGTTTCTGACGAGACCATCAGCCCCCCCCCCCCTCAACCCACAGCAGTTAGCAGGAGAATCAAATCATAAAATGTGAATGTAATATAAATAAAACATAAGCACTCCGCTAAAAAGAAACAAAAAAACTATTGTCTTGTTCATTTGTTCCTTGAAGCATCATGCAGGTGCGAATACAAAACATGAAAAAAACTGCAACGCAAACTACAAAAAAAAATGCAATATTCCAATTAAAAAATATGATGAAATATCGGTAACACAGGCTGGTTTCGAGAATTAGATTGCAGATACTCATAAGAAAAGCGATACAAGTGTGCTTCGTTTAGGCAATTTTATAGCCTCCAATTATTTCAAACAATTTATTCCTGAGGGCCGAGGAATGTTCATCATTATTTATACGCGCTTGCGTAGCCCGTCTCTACAAAAAAAGATATGCCATAAGATACTTTCATATCGCATTGTCTGCATGTTATTATGTTTCATGCTTCGAGCAAAATGATTGCGCGTGACGCAAAACGAAACAGCACACTGTGTTAACTAGAAAGTAGTTGCTGAAAACAAAACAGGTAATAAATATATTATTTTGAGGCAACCAAATCTATTTGCTTGCGTATAAGCTAGAGGTGTGCTGTTTCGGAGCAGTGGTACTGCACCCCACAAGGAGGCCCCCAGCGATGGCTTTTCTCAAGTTTGTGTTCACTCTTGCCGCGATTGGATCCTGTGAGTATAATAATTGTGAACTCCAAAGCAAACTATATTATTTCAATTCTTTCGTAATAGGCTCAAAACATGAATCTCTCCTCGACGTTAAATGATTGAACTCTGATTCAGTCATCCTGCATAAATTCTAATGTAACATGTTCTAACGGACTGTTCCTGGTAAAAATAATGAATGGATAATAAGAGATCGCTTTATTTCAAGGTTACGGCTGATGTTTAAAAATTATATCGATTTATTTTATTGAGTCAGCATAACGCGAACAAAGTATATCCCGAAGTAGAGTACCTGAAAGGCGCGGATAGGTCACAGAATTACTGTGTACAGTCGGGGTCTTGTCTAGTAGCACGCGTTACATGCATTGTTCAAACAAAACATTAACTTATGGTATCGACAATATGAAGACCGTTTTGTTTTTAAATTGAAGAAACGAGCGTTTGGGCACCTTTATTTGAGTCCTGAAGCACGAAGTCACGTCTCGATCGCTGAATGTAATAACGCAAGAAGAGCTGCAGTGGCTCGGGTGTGAGACAAACTTTCCACGATTCCGCTGAACGCAGACGATTTAAAAAGAAATGCCAGCGTAGTCCCGAGTATTTTGTAACATCGACATGCACTGCACAATTATATTGCGTTATCCCACTTTTTGCAGCAAGTGCTGAGAGCAGGTACACGATATAAGGCACATCTTCCTATGTAAATAGGCAGTTTTAGTGGATCGTAGGCAAGGACTGCGTTGCTTGTTTAAGCTCGTGCAGCAGCTTTGAGCATGAATGTGAGTACGCCCCCGCAAGGTTTGCAATCCTTAGCCTACGCTCTACTAATACATATTATATGGCTTTCAAATGTGCTTTTGTTTCGCGAGTACTCGTGATAGGAAAGCAAATTTCGAAGCCACGCACTTGCCCCTCCGCCTTTGAATCTGCTGCACGCAGCTCATAAGATGGAGTATAGCATCTTGAACGAAAAGCATTTGCAGACTCGGCATTTTTCGAACCAGCAAATAAAAGACAGCCAAACGCGTGGAAACGGAGCACTGTATTGTTAAGTGTTATCAGTCATTTTTCGCAATCAGCAGCTTGGCTTACATCGTAAACATTTTATGTACATTAGAAACTACCTGTAACTGTTTACATACGCAGGGAGTAATATGCGACGTGTGCGATTTCCGCATTTTACGCGGAGTAATCTGCGACGTGCGCAATTTACGCGCCTCGTGTATTTAAACTACCATCTAGTGCACGCATCTCCTCGGAGGCAGTCGAAACTTTTCCGACCGATATGATGGAGTCATTGTCGTTGTTTCTCAAGTTTATTTTTTCCCGACAGAGCGGTAAAAAGGCTTCTTTACTTTTGCAAGGCTGTCCGTACAAACCCCAGTGCAGCAAGATGGCATCGCGTTGCCGCCGACGTCGTGGTACAAAAATAAAAGAACCCACGGCCGGGCCGTAAGCAGCGTAGCCACTCTCATACCTCGCATGGAAATGGCGCTAGTTCAAAAGCAGACGACTAAGTCGTGTGGGATCATGGGAAGGTAGCGGTGACCTGTCACGGTCGATTAAATAGAATCTAGGGGAAAGAGGTATTTTTAGAGGAAGGGCATGGGCGTGGATGAATTTCTCTTTACCACTTCAGACTGTGGTTTGCTCCGCCTTTCAATATATGGGACTTTCTGGGAGGCGGGACGAAGGGAAAGTGGGCCTTGAGCTGACCCTGTCTATTAACGTTGGTGTTGTTGCCGCGACAGGTTGTTTATAAAGAAGAGTGTACAACAGGTATGGCATTGCCCATGCCCAGAGTTCAAATTAACACCAAGGAAGGCGCATGCACACACGCCAAGCCTGCATCAGCGCCACCAAAACGACCTGACGTCCAAGCCGAGCGTTGGCGTACAATATATCACAAATTAAGCATGTCTTTATTAAACACGCGACCGTTTTACAATACAGGCTGGTTTAGTTATCGCTGGTATTAGTATATTGCAAATAATTTGGCATAAAATGGACCTAGAAACCTAGAGGAGTTTTATAGTGTACAGACCTAGCTGGAGGTGGCCCAAAGTGCTTGAAATAAAAATGGCGACGTGTCTGGCTTAGCCGATTACATCGAGCACATCCGAGCACCTGCGATCACAACTGCTTTAATCTAGGAACTCAAGAACTCAACTACTTTTTAGAGCGCAGCTCTTAGGAGCCCGTTTCCGGGTTGAGCGGCGTCGGCGTCGCAGTCGGCGTCGGCGTCACCGTCTCCGTCGCCGTCGGCGTCACCGTCTCCGTCGCCGTCGGCGTCGCCGTCGCCGTCGCCGTCGCCGGCGGTGTAACCGCTCGCTTTGCGTTATGGGACGTTTCGCCACTAAAGTTAGCGGGTAAATGTTTCCGCTAAATTTTGCGGAAAAGTTCCCGCTAAGGTTAACGAAAAAATTTTCCGGTTAAAATTCGCAGAGAAAGTTTCCCGCTAAATTTAGCGGAAAAATTGACATCATGTTGCCTCAACGCTAATTCAGTTTCTTAGCTTAATTTAGCCGGGAAAATTACTTCATAACTTCGTGTCCCTTAAACCAGGAACAACTTTAGCGGCAGGGGGAGAGGAAGATAAAAGGAGCAGGAGGAGGGAAGGAGGAGGAGGGATGTGAAGGAGGACGAGGTGAGGAGGAGGAGAAAAGGAGAGGAGGAGGAGCATACCCTCCCTGGTCCTCCTCAAGAGCTGCGCTCTAGTTTCGCATTACAGAAATTTGTAAACATCTATCATTTTTTCTTGAAATGGTTTATATAACGAAAGTCTTGAACGCAATCTTGATTTCTACAGAATACAGGTCTGTGAGGTCTATTTTACCATATGAACAGCGTTTCAGAATAAGCCCTACATATCGGCCATCAGTACTGGTATTCCATGCATCGAATTATTTGACAAAATCAAATATAGAAATTAGTAATTTGTAGGGATTTGCTTGGACAATCATTAATCCAGTTGAATTCAAAACACTAATATGAGCACTCCACTAAAAAACCGAAACAATGTTGATTCCCGTTTGAACACATGTATGTAGCATCTTTTGCGAGATAATATTAATAATATATCTTTATTGCACGAAGAAATATACATCGTTACAGAAAGTTCCGCAAAAGCACGCGAGTGCTTGTAGGCGTAACCTGACAACCAGCAGAAAAACTACTAACAATATCAAATTATGCGCAGAACAAACCAAAAAAAAAACGCAGTACTTTTAACCCGACCTATTGAAAATAAGTCTAAAGGGGCCCATCAGCATTGAAGGATTATGGGACCTCACAGGCGTTCAAAACTCTTCAGAAATACCCTACAGGAAACCCCTTCAGGAACACGTCGTAGAAAAACCCTTCAGCCCCACAGCCCTTCAACCAGTCAGACCATTCTTCCCAAATCCTTTAGCCCATCAACTCTTTAGACGCCCAAATGACTGTGAACCATAGACAAAAATGCAGTTCAAAACGTTATTGAAAATTTATTGCGGACATTTAGTTGTACATGCATATTATGAATCAAAAAGACGAGAAAAACCACCGTTCGTTCAAACCCGGCGCAAGCAGGTATAGACGAAAGAGCACATATCAAATAGGGACAACTGAGTTCTTTATCACAAAGAAAAATATCTTTCAAAGTACTCACAGTGCCGCTGGGTAAATTCCCGATGTATGGTAGTTCAGCTAATAAAACCGAGCAGGTGCACCTCACGGACACATACACAGTCTCAGTAAGCACGTTTAGCGAAAACCACGAACTCGCAAGCAGCATCCGCCACCGTTGAGAAATCCTAAGCACAGTCACGGTTTTGTCCATGATGACGTCGCGGCGGCGTCTTCGGCATATTTTTCGCTCGCTGGATGCTTCTGAATCCGGACGGACGAAGAGGCGCAAGGAACAAGGCCGGACAGCGTCCGGCATTCACCGTCTCAGGACCCAAAGAATCCGGTGCGCAGGCACAACATGCAGTGGGACGCTGACCCCGACTGCCAGGTTTTCCAGCGAGTAAGCCGGCAACGGCCACCATCTCCTTGAATCTGCTGAACACGATGGCGCTCCAGCGGTGCAGAAGGTGGCCAACGCAGAACTGGGGTTCGCATGCGGAACCAAGGAAGAAACTGCACGGATCAAAACAGACCAAGGAGCGAGCCCTCAAAGCCATGCTCACCTTCCTGGAGGAAATTGGTCCGCTCCAGACATCCGCGGCGGCGGCGGCGGTAACAAGCCGAAAAAAAAATGGCCATACTGGCTGCCAGAGTTTCCAAGTGCTTGTGCTCTGACCCACCAAATTTCTACAAAATATAGCCCAAAAATAGCCAAATGTCCCAAAAATAGTAAAAAAGTTTAGCATTTGGAACGTTGGTTTTAAACAAAAAAAGACGACATAACACGTTTTTATACATAAAATAGAAATATTCACACCACTAGCATCACTTGTTCACAGAACCAATGGCTAGAACAAAGGTGCATCACTACGGACAAAACGGGACACGTGTCGTCCCGTTTTTTTGTTTTTTTTCCAGTTTTTATGCTTTTAAAACATAAATAATTAACACCATGTGATGTGCTCTGGAACTAGGATGACCACCTTTTTCCCGTCGAAATGCGGGACACCCTGACCGGGGGGGGGGGGGGAGTAAGACGAGGTGGACGTCACTTTCACAACTGAAGAAGAAAGTATTAAAGAAAGTTCATCAACACTCACACCCCGAAATCCTGCTGCCCGAAAGCATTTACACACCGAAAAACTGTGTTGCGGCAATTATGATGGTAAATATTTTATCAAAGGTGTCTACGTTAAAAACATTAAAATCGACAATAGCAGACCCCAATGCATCAAAAGGAACTAAGAAACAGTAAATCTTTTTCAACTTCTTGTTTCCTGTCGGTACTTACTCCTATACTAACAAGCTCCTACACAAAATTACAACCTTATGTTTTTTTAGACCGTTGGCACTTGCAGGCTTTTTGCCTTGTGTAACTGTTTAAAAAAAAAGCTTTCCACAACAATTTTTGCATGACACAGTATGATTTCCAAATCATTCCAAAAGTTTATTTTTCACCTTTTTGCGAGCAATTTTCGCTTGCTATATTTTGCCATCAAAGGAAGAGGAACGATGGCGCTTGTGCGTCGGTCCCCTGCCAGAAGGACGGTCGCTTCCCGCAGTGCTTGGAAAGAAAATGTCATAGCATCGAGTTTCACACGCTTACCAGCGACCGCGGTGCTTCCCCGTGCCCCGATGTTCGGAAGCGCCATAATTTGCGTAGTGAATGTTACGACGACGTAAAATGCGGGACATTTTGAAGATTTGGGAATTTCTTGCGGGACGCGGGACCCAAGCTCTCAATGCGGGACAGTTTCGCGAGTCGCGGGACTGTCCCGCGACTCGCACCCTATCTGCAACGGTGCCGAAATGCCCCAGAAATGGCGTCGCTTGCACGTTCGGCGGACTTCCTGAAACGCTCGTACGAGCGCATGTCCACATACCTTCCACTGTATTAATCGGCCGCTTCGGGCGTATCGGGGTTTGGTGACCACAATGACGTCACAGGAAAACTATGCAGAATTAAACACAAAGTATACGTGCACGCCAATCAAGAGGCAACCTAAAGAATGCACAGAACAGGTGCTGTTGGGGCCGCCAGGAATTGCGCCGTCACTGGTTGAGATGGAGGAATAACAGCACACGCTTGCATTCCGACAAAATTCGAGGGTAAACAATAGACTACTTCCATAAATCCCTGCATGGAACACGGCGCGCGTTGAACTCTGAGAACTAGTTGGCCAGTGAGGAGAGTGGCATGGTTTCGCTTTCGATCGACACGTCGACAAGAGATCATACCCAGAGCGTGGAGTATTAACGGCCGTTATATCATGCTTTCTGGTCCTGAGAGCGTCATTTGTGGTCTCTAAACTAACCTAAATGGCCAAACCTCGAAGCTTTAACACAAGCCCGAGACGTATAGTTTGTCTTTACGCATGCTTGTTGTACTTTTGTACTTGAGCCTTTCTGTTAGCGTTTTGAGGTATGTGGACGAGGCAGTGCTGGGAATCTCGACGCTGCGAAGCTGGGGGGGGGGGGGGCGGTTGCTTTTGTATGAATCAGCAAACTGTAGCAACCAATAAGTGTGCGTATACGTAAAGTTCGCGCTTTTACATTAGTGTTGTTGATCAGGAAGTTTGTTTCGTGCGTCCATAGACGAAATATAACTTTTTGCGATTACTGTTTTTCTTAATACACCTGAGTACGCGAGGTAAATCTCGGAGGCGCCATTGAAAACCTTAATTTGAACATACTTCTCATATCTTATCTGTACTCCCCCGCAGCACAGCACGAAGTGAAGTCCCCACCCACTTGCATTTCACTAATATTCAACATCGCGTATGCGCATAACTTTATCCTGCAATCATGTAGGCACATTCGCACATACAAACCGTTTTAAGAAAGCAAAAGTCGAGCGCTTGTGTGAAGAACGTCGCACCGTTCGCCGGAAGTGCGCCGGACGGGCGTGAACCCCTATGTGGTGCGCCAAACTAACACAATTATTCAAAGCGCATTTGACGGTTGCTAATGGCCATAATATTTGTTAAGTGTTTGCTTTCTTCCTGACGGAATATGTCGAGATAATTTCGGACACACAGTTCAGACACAGATCTTGGGTGTCAGTAAAGCTCGTCCAAAAAGGCTTAGCTAGGAGTATGGGGACGCTTGTTAGGGCCTCCCTCACAGCTAGCCGATCTCAGCGTTTGCGAAAACTTAATGTTCTATCAGCATCAAATTAGAGTGTGAGATATGTGATGGCACGAAGAAGACATCATAGTAACTTTTGTGCAGTAGTGAGGTCGAAGTTATTGCATTTCCTTAAAAGTTCATGCGCCAACGCTGGGCTCAACTTTGATAATCCTGTGAGGATGCGGCTTGCTTTTCGCCCATTGAAGTAACAAGTAGCGAACGTTTGACAAACAAAATACGTGGAGGATTCAAGGTGACCAAATTTCAGTTGTAGTTCACTGATGCTAGACGGGATTACTGACATTGAGCTCAAAGATACACTCGTGGGGTGAAGTGACTAAGGCACATATTACTACATTTGCGTACGCACGCACAATATCCAGTGTTTTGGAAACCAGGGAAAGTGCTCCGGTCTCCGTTTTGTATCGCTCAAGAATGATTGTATTGTGCATTCGTAAAAAGTCAGACAATCGAAAACGCAAGCAGCGCGTTCGGTCGCGGCGTGATTGCATGAGATGAACCTGCTCAGTCGAAACCGACTGAGCAGGTTCATCTCATGCTCAGTCGGTCTCAAACCGATGAACCGAAACTGAGTTGGAACTAGTTCCCAGAGTGGGTATAACGTTTAAAGCGCAAACAGAGAGGGACAATAAAAACAAAATACAAAGGACAGGAACAAGGCGTTACTCTCAACTAATTTATTGGAAGACCGTTCAACGTTTATATGGACAACTCATCTACCGTTTACATTTCAAGCAACGCCAACAGCCAATAAACGTTTTACAGACACCCATCTAGATATGTCACTTCTTTATCTAGTAGGCTAACAGATGGCGCGCTGATGCACTTGTCATTCTTCTTTTATTAAAGAAAGCCTCTATAATCTCCCCCTCTGTTTTTTCTTTCGCTTTTTTCGCCCCTTGAGAGCCACTGTATCTCAGAGATACACCTAGCAGGCACAAGGGAGCAGATACCCTCAACGTCACCTTAACACCCTTGAAGTAGATTATCCCTTTCTGGTACGGAAGCTCAAATGTAGTCGTCCAAGAATTAAAGAGAGGATTCAAAATGCAGTCACGGCTTTTCCGGTTGATGCTGGAGACTTGTCCTATTCTGTTCCCCACGAAGTTTTAATGAACGCTGTGAGGATCACTGAATCGGGGTGGTGTTTCAAAATTCTGCAGGTGTCAGTAGTGAACATTTTTAGAGCTTTTAAATTTTTATCTGGGTTCTACTGCCGTTAGCATCAGTGGGCAGTTTTTTATACAAAAATTTGGTGTTTGTATTGGTTCGTCCGTTGCCCCTGTTTTATGTGACATTTTTAGCATCGTTCGACAAGCGGATCTCTGAAGGAATTGCACAATTACATATTCTAAAGGCGTTTAGGTATGTTCACGATTTTCTTGTAATTTTAAGTACTGATATTCATTTGGATGAAGCTGTTGTGAAAGTTGTCAGATCCTTCACACAGGCATCAGGAGGTCTGACGTTCACTTGGGAGATGCCAGATGACAAGCGCATTCAATTCTAAGATCTTATGATAAATTTTTCTGGAGACCATTTTTGTTGAATGTATAAACCGCGGTCAAAGAAAAGCCTAGTGTCGTTTGAGAGTGCTCAGTCTGAGCTCATTAGGAGGGGAATCGCTATAGCCTGCCTCCAGGCAGCATTCGCAAAAAGTCGTAATCACCAAATGTCGACTAGCCTTGATATACAAATAAAAAGGCTACGGATTGCAGGGCTCCCTTCATGGCTGATTTCTAGTGTCTGTGAAAGCCTGCTTCAAAAAATCAAACAAAAGAACCAACAGAATGGAAGTATCACGAAAAAAAGTGTGCATGTCATTCCGTACATGCACAAAGTTTCACACAACATAAAAAAAGATTACCGGCAGATACAATGTTACCATTGTTCTTTCTGCGCCCCGTAAACTGACTAAGATTTGTCCGATGATGACTAGGAAAAAGAAAGTTCTGTGCTCCAAGAAGCATGTAAGCCAATATAATGACTGTGTCACTAACGTCATCTATGAAATACCGCTTAGTTGCGGGAAAGTTTATATAGGACAAACAGGACGCTGTTTCAATGACAGGGCAAGAGAACACAAACTGTCTGTACGCAACAATTCGGGGGTCATCTGTCTGAGCATTGTGCTCGTAAGCGTTGTGGCTGCGAACCACTTTTATAGTCAACAACGTTCTTGAAAAAAGCGAAAGAAAAAACAGAGCGGGAGATTATAGAGGCTTTCTTTATTAAAAAGAATGACAAGTGCATCAGCACGCCATCTGTTAGCCTACTAGATAAAGAAGTGACTTATCTAGATGGGTGTCTGTAAAGTGTTTATTGGCTGTTGGCGTTGTTTGAAGTGTAAACGGTAAATGAGTTGTCCATAAAAGCATTGAGCGGTCTTCAATGAATCAGTTTAGAGTAGCGTTTTGTCCCTGTCGTTTGTGATTATTTTCTATTGTCCCCGTCTGTTTGCGCTTTTAAACCTTGTACCTACCATGAACCAACTAGTCCAAATCAAAGTTTTAATGAATTCCCACACTGTAAAAAATGACCGTAAAATAAACAGCCACCTGAGAGTAAATATCACGGGGCGCCCACCGTAAAAAACAAATACGGTATGTTGACCGTTTCTTTCCAGTGGAAAGGGAAAAGAGAGAAGGCAAAGAGGCGAAAAAAATGAAACGGAACACACCGATCATCTAGGCGCCACGCTCCACACGCACGCACGGCGCGCACGTGATGTGTTGGGCCCTGGCTGGGAGCCTTCTGCGCCTGCGTCACCTCTCGCAACTCTTGGCTGCTCCTTCACGCTTTTTACTTTTCTCCTTTTTCTCGCGTTTGCGTGGTGTTCGCGGCTCGCGCAGCTCGCGCCTCGCCTTTTGTGTCTCCAAGCAAGAAAACAGAAAGCGAGGAAAGTTTGCAGAAGGGAATGCTGGAAGACACCGTTGCGGCCTCGGCGGCGGAGTACTCGAGGTGTTTGGCGGGTCCGAACGTAAACGAACGTAACGTGAGTATCATTTTGAATGTGAAGGTTGCAAGCACGATCCGAATCTGAGAACAGTTTGCCCGTGGCCCGGTAGATCGAGAAACAAGAAGTGCCGACACCGACAAACCGCGACCACGTGCATATTCACGGGGTGCATCTCTGACAGGCTGGCGATCGTCGTTTGCGCAACTTTTCGGGAAGGGAGCACATCCGATTGAGACCCAGCCAAAGATGGTTTCGGATTAATGCTGCACATTCTCGCGATTTGTCGGTCTTGGCTCCTTTCTCTCGCTTTAGTGAGGCGACGGCGTGAACAACCATGTTTGTTTGCCGCGGTTGTTCAAAGGGTTCAACCACGTTGGTCGAGTATGCGCGTCATTAGGGAGTTTTAGAATACCGTGAGCATTTCTGGCGCACGCGTTAGCGCACGTTACGCAAGAGAGTTGTTTGAGCCGCATGCAAGCGATTTGGCGAGCGACGGCGCGACCGGCTTCGCTGTCGCTCGGTCAGTCGCGCGACGAGGCAGACCGCATGAAAGCGACGGGAGCGTCGCTGACTCTCGTCGCCGTCGCTCGCTAAATCCCTTACATGCTGTTCGGCAGCGACGCAAAAGCCCAAGCATCTCGCGCTTGCAACGCCACCAAGACAGTCACAATTTTTATTTCACACACAAAATTCTGTAACCTGAAAAAAAAAAAAAGCAAGTCTTTTGGTCTCGGGTAACATTATAGATATGTTTAAACATGAGAATGCGACGCCAGCGGTCGACCGGTCGTGTCAGCTTGCGTCGCCTCGGCAAGGGTGTCTCGTGTATTGACTTAATTAGCACACCGTATCTTCGCCGAGAAATGTTCGCGCGTCGCAAGCATCAAGTTGCCGGTGATCGTTGCCAAACCGAGTGCAATGTCGTCCCGTATTGAAAATCGCTGTCGCGAGGATGCCGCCGACGTCACGCTCACGGCGCCGCCAAAGCGGCCGCAGACATGGTCCTGGGAGCCGCTATTTTTTAACTTTGCTCGTCTTGGCTTTAGCCAACTTCTCATCACGAATCCTTCTTGGAGGATCGCAAAGGCTCTTTGCGTACGCACGCAATTTCCGAAAAATAGCGCACGCAAAGCGCAAAACGTGACTAGCGATCGGCGCTTTCGCAGTGGCGACGATGCTATTCTTACGTACGCAAAGCTTTAGCGTGCGCTATTCTAAAACTTCCTAGTGACGCATCTTTAGAGAGCACATGGACAACGCGCACGCGCAGTCAGTCAGTTGCCCGTATTTTAGCTCTGACAAGCGGTTCACCGCGAAACCTACGTTTGCGTCTCTTCAATGACACAACCATGACCATTTATCACTCCTAAAGCCAGATTGTCTTAAGAAAGATAAGTGGTTGTGACGTGGGGATTTGTTTTAATATAACCATGCATCTTTCAATTTTTACAGCCGTTTCTAACTGCTGCTCAAATCGAGGATGGCCTTCCACTTCCCTCTTGCATTATAGCACTGGGTGTGTTTATGACTACATTGTGTCATTATATGTACTGCAATTTGCCCTTTCTTCAAACTGAGTTCCAGAATTTCAGGTTCAAATCTTACAAATTGTAATTAATGCAGAAATATAATATAAATGGGGTCAAGGGTTTTCGGTTTAAACCAGTAGAAGTGGCAAATTCATTTTTATCAATTCGGTTTTAACCGGGAAAGGTCAGTATTTCAGGCCACTGTGGCAAGCCAAGAGGAAGGGGATATTTCAGTGCATTTGACCGAGTAATCGACTATCTATCTAGGAAACTGTGAAGTGTTCTGTTGGTGGAGGGCCTGTCTGGAGGACAACACTCTTTAAGCAGTACTTAGGTTTGTCATGGATGCAATCTGCATTCATTTGGTGATTCAGTCCTTGTGCATCAAGTTGGCTGTCATCTTCTAAAGACCAGATTTGGAGTTTTTTTGTTGCTTGTCAAGCCATTTGATATAAATGTAGAAGAGCAGAAAAGTGCCAATAAGCATGCTTGCGAATTTCACAATTTAGAATTTGTCATTGTCCCTACGAAAGTGGTAACCAAGGTTATTTGTCATGTCTGCAAGTGTGGCTGCGAGTATATAATTCAGATCTCTGTGTAATGTACTGCATTTTGGATTGACCTCATTGAAAAATGGAACTAGTCAATGCATATTCACCGAAAAAAAAACCCGGTAAGCTTTCATCCCTAAAAATATTCACTGGTAAAACTGCAAACTTTATTTCCAAACAAAAGTTGAAAAAAGTATGTCAAACTCTAGAACCATAAAAACCAAAAAAAACACAGATCTATAAATATAAAGTATGTCTCAGAGCTTAAATTAAAAACAAATCATTTGAAGTGTTTCACATATCTGTCAGACAGGTCATAAAATCTACAATCACTACCGTAAAATACCGAGCAAGCGCCCATTCAAAATATGAAGATAATCGCGAAAATTGGGGAATGAGCGCTTGTTAGGTCATTAATTTTACCTTTATATCTACTGTGCATATTTTTTCAGATGTTGCAAAATTTTGGGGTGGGCACTTAGTAGGGAATGTGCGGATGCTCGGTATTTTACGG
>JAZHYW010056549.1:0-14003 GCA_037355805.1 Ixodes ricinus
GGTATCTAAAATCGCCACAAACGTTTTTTTTTTTTAGTTTTTGAGATCTTTGGGGCTGTGTGGCGCAATTTCGACCGATTTCGCGTTTTTGGCGCAACTAGGCGCAGAAATTTGGGTTTGTATCAGAATGGCGCAATTGGCGCAGATGTCACATCCCCTGTATAAGTAGGCCTTCGAACGCACTAAGACATAAAATAATAATCAGATTTAATATATCGTGTGGGCTTATATACGAGTACATTAGAGAAGACGATATATTTGAAGTTTTATTTTAAGATGCAATACTAGATAGTATCCGTTTGTTTCTGCCAGACTGTAATTTTTTGCTTGCAGTTACTTAAAGTGTTGATTGACTGTAATTTAACAAATAGTTAAGCATGGTTTTATATAATATTCGAGGGTTTTCCTACAAACGTTAAGTTTTTTTTTACTTAAAAATATAGAAGAAACAGCAGTTAAAGTATATTTTTTCTAAACTAATAAAGGCGAGCCAACACATTTCAAATATTAACCTTCTGAAAGTTTTATCTGGGATACTGTGGCGTATGGACAAAAATGATGTTACATATCGGCAAAGAGGCCTAGAGCGGATGGGAGCACCTTTACAACTTCAGCCTTGGCTCGCATGGTAAGCCTGATATGAAACTGCGCTAGTTTAGCCCTTTCTATTTCCGCTTCTAAAGAAATGAAAGGCGTTTACAAATCTCTGTAATGCGAAACTAGAGCGCAGCTCTTGAGAAGGAGGAGGGGAGGGTATGCCCGCCCTCCACCTCCTCTCCTCCTCCCGCTGAACTTGTTAGTGGGTGACGTAAGGTGAAGTCGTGACGTCATTTTCTCCGCTAAATTTCGAGAGAAACGGAATTGCTGTTGATGTCACGTGACGTCGATTTCCCCGCTAAATTTAGCCGGGAAATATTTCCGCTAAATTTAGTGGAGAAACCTCCCATAATACAACGCACGGTTACGCCGACGCCGACGCCGACGCCGCTCCAACCCGAAAATGGGCGCCTGAAAGCTGCGCTCTGAAAATAAACGCTTGCAGAGACTGTGGGGAAGTTCGAGTGTTCCCCAAATCTAACCCTAATATGCAATGTGTATCTGATACAATATACTCATGTAAAAAGCTCCCTCCAATAAATCACAGCTGAAAGGCAACGCGAATGCGTACTGTGCCACATCCGACGCATGTTTTGTGCCAGCGCTCTCAAAAATATTCCTCCAAATGGAGCCATCTGGCTTGCCGGCGCTCAGATGCACGGCTTGCTGACATCGGCAACATTGTTTGTGGAAATCCCAACTTCGAAGCGTGGCTTTTAACTCCCATGCAGTGCATCCAGGATGTTTATAATTGCGAGAATGGTGCTTTTGCTTTGTACTCGAACAAAAGCAAAAACATGCTTTCGCAGCATTCACAACACTTGAGACACCAATGCATCGTGTATTATATATAATACATAAAGTTTTTCTCCTTTTTGGGCTGAAAACTATCATTAACTTTGCTTTCATCATTTTCGGCATTATGTCTCACCGTAGCGAGCGCTCGTAAACAATTTAATGTAAAAAAAGTCCTACATTGCTGGCTTAACACAATTATGAGATGGTCGGGTGTCACCTTTTGTGCTATTCAGTACCCTACCGGCCCAAATACGTTGTGTTGTTTTTATGCCCGATCACAACACAGCATGGAAAAGACGATCCAACTGCTGCAGTGAACCATTTTGGTTTAGCAACCGACAAAACATTAAAACTTGGGTACCCGAGTGCCGGCGTTAAGTTTGAGGAGCCCTGTACACCGTGTGCTTCAGCGAAGACTGACAAAGATTTCTGAAATTAGTTTATTCGATGTAAAAAGATAATTTTGTCGGGACCGCATTACACGTGGTAGCGGACGTCATAAAATGCGCGATACTTACTAATTAGTATGCTAATTATTTAAACTGACCTATAAACTTTTTAATTAGTGAAAATAAACATTGTTCCGTTCAACAAACTGGTAGTGCGTCATCAAAAACCACTAAATCCAGTAATTTTTCTTAATACATTGAGGGCGTGAGAAGCGCAGTAGTGAGGCTAAACTTACCACTCGCGGCGCAAGTACAAGGCTGGCGTTTCTGATAAGGAGCCCGAACAATTGTATTTGTCTCTTATCAGAGCTCCAGCCTTGTACCTACTAAACAAGTGGTAACTTTAGTGCACTACTACGCTTCCCACGCGCTCAAAGTCTTTCTGAAAATTACTGATTTTGTAGCGTTCGATGACGCTCGGCAAGTTTCTAATTTTGAGCCATATGTCTATTTTCACAAATTAAAAAGGTAATTTGTAATTTTTTTTCTAACTAGCGAACTAATTATACTCGCAATTTTTTTTTACTTCCGCCACTACAAGTAATGCGGTCCATATAAATTTATATTTTAGCCAGGAATACCCTAATTTCAGCAATGTTTTGTCAGTCTTCGCTGACAAAGAAATCGACAGGTGCGTCGCCCAATGTGACATGTGCCCATCCACTTGAAAGCGCTACCTAAAGCCGCAAGTCCGACCTGGGAAAGGCCTGCAGATCTGTGGGACACCCTCCATTTGGATTATGCAGGACCGATCGATGGAGAAGTCTATTTCATCATAGTAGATGCTTACTCTGAGTATTTAGAGGTTGGCGCAGTTCGAAACATGACGTCATCTAAGGTTGTTTCAGAACTGCGCACCCTTTTGCGACATTCGGAGTACCACGCAAAGTAATGTCAGACAATGGAGCTCTGTATCTCAAAATATTAAGACTCTTTATCTCTACAACGGCATCACGGAGATAACCGGCGCACCTTTCACCCGGCACCAAACGGCAAAGCAGATTGAATGGTAGAGTTTTTGAAAAAGTCCTCGGCGAAGGGACAAAAGGCCAGAATGTGGGGTGCGCTGGCTCAGATTCCATACGAGCAGCACACTACAATATACAGAGCGACGGGCAAGACACCAGCGTGGATGCTACTTGGTCAAAAGATGTCGTCTCCGCTCGAAAGACTTCTCCATAGACCTAGCTAGGAACCTTCAACATATTAGTCAGACCTGCGTAATGTTTCGGTGGGACAAGCTGTGTGGAATCGTGCGTTCCCAAGCGAACACAGCCAGTGGGTGGCAGGTACCGTCACACGACACCTGAGTTTGCGGTCGCGAATGATCGATAGCTATCAGGGGCCGTCATGTCGAAACGTGGATCACATACGGCTTCTAAAAGTTCCACGTCCCAGCCGACGATGAACAAACAGTACGTCCGCTCCATCGTGGGGCTTGGTCATCGAGTCTGACAAGATGCACTCCTCAGATGCCAGAGCTTGCTTGTACGTGACCGACCAAACACACCACCACCCGTGAGCGAAGACTGCCAGAAAGATTTGGATGCTTAGCTAAGTGAGAGGAAAGTGATACGTATCTGGTAATACTGCAGATTGGGGGAGTTGGTGAGTGAGTGAGAAAACGCATTTATTAAAGGAATAGGGATACATCACCATCTCTTGATAAAGTCATCCAATCGTCACTGGGAAGGGGTTATGGGAAGGGGGGGGGGGTAAGGCATAATTACGCGATCTGTGCTGTGGTTCGTGATATATATCGGCTGGTGTCCAGCCGATAGGCGTGACCTTGCGCCCGGGCTTTCCAGAGCACATGGCTGAAGCGCAGGAATGGCGCACGGGACAGGAGCACGGGGACTGGTGCACGGGTTCAGGAATCGAGGCGCCAGTAAAAACGACATCCGGACACTACCCAGTTTGAGCTTTAGTGCTTGACAATATACTTGATATCATAGAACAAAAATCAATTTAAAAACGCCATTACAAATTCATTTGAGACATTGAGCTTTACAGTGCATCTTGTAACTCAAAAAGACGATGAGAAGCAACGTTCAATCAAACGCGGGCGCAAACAGTGGTGAATGAAAGCAATGAGACCAAAGAAAAAGACAGCCAAATTCTTTGCCGCAAAAAAAAAAAAAAAGTTCAAAGCACTCTTAATGACGCTGCTTAAATTTCAGAGATGGCGGGTAGTTCGATTAATAAAACCAAGCAGGAGCAGCACACGCACACATACAGAATGTCAGAAGCACGTTCAGCAAAAACCACAAATGCGAAACCAACATCCACTGCCGTTAAGAAATCCTGGCCAGTCAATCGCACTTTTTCGCTCGCTGGATGCTTCGGACGTCGGGCGGACCAAGATTCGGCCCATGGGCATGTTTCAGGGTGGTGCTTCTCGATCGCTCCGGCCCATGGGCATTTTTGGGTCAGTTGTAACGAAATTGTATTAGAAATTTTCCGTTCAAAAGCACCGTCTACCGTCTTTTCCTGACCACCACGTAGCAATTTTACGCTTTTTTAAATAATAATGAAACTGTAAAGAATGAGTATGTGCACGCCCCATTTATGACAACCACGTCAGCGTCAATTCGGCCATATTTCTGACTTTGTAACTTCAAAGCCGCAAAAATACTGTATTATCATTTTCGCAGACGCTGTTAGTACATATTATATATGTTAATTTCGGAGAGTTTGAAGGAAATAAGGATGGCCTTTTTTTAATGATATTCAGAATAATGCATTTTTAGTCAGATGCTCCTCTGTGAGCAATTCTTGTAATTTTATCCCATTAACCAGGACAACGATATTTCATGCACATATGAGCTATACAAAGGGCAACACACTGGCAAAGTTTCAAGACCTTAGCTTTTTAAGATACGGAGAAAAAAATCTTTAATCTAGAGCCTTATTGCTCCATGTGACGTATTTGAGATTTTATTTCTCAAAATAACGGACCCTAATACTCGGTGGTTAATACTTTTTGTCAATCCTTCCTATGCCTAATTCGTCAGTAAATATTTCTAGGCCCGTAGCCGGAACAGCTTTTTGGCGGAAGCCGCCAAATTGTCAACATCGCGCGATACGCAGAATGCGCACGTGACTGAGAGGGTGCTTACAATTTTTTTTCGAGAAGACAACTTTTTTTAGCAAAGTTATTTTTTGTTTTTGTTGCCATAGAGCCAGCAAAATCTATTTTTTTCTTCATCAAAATTTAAAATGATCACCGGACATGGTTGTTCAATCTTATCTGAGAACGCCCTATATTACTCTATTTTATACTCAAAATTATGCTACTATATTTTAGTAAGTGGTAAAACAACGCTCACACACTACAATAAGATTCTTAAATTAGAGTAGAAAATCTTGCGGATATTTGTAAGTTACACGGGAAATACACAAGACCTTCCCACTGAGCCACTTTATTAGAAAACACGGTATACTCAAGGCTAACCATATTTATGATTTCAAGCTAATGCAAGTACTAATCTAAACTGAGAAACTTTATGATACACCACCAGTGACGTAGCGTATAGATACACTTTTCGGCCCTCTCTAAGACGACCTCCACAGATTCTGGACAAATTACGGAAAGCAAACTAAAGAAGAGCAGGTGACCAAATTATTCAATTCAATTCGAACCTTCGTGAATTTCAATAACTTGTTTGTTTGTTTTTAATTTAGGGAGGAACGCTGGGCACCCTTGGTGGCCAGTGACACTGTTTTATAGGCATTTCTATACATGTATAAATCGATGGTTTTATCTCTGAACAAATGAAAACGTATTTTTCATAATTTATATTACTACCTGAGAGGCTCTGTGTTGATACCATACTAAGCCATACCATTGTTTTTAATTCCTGATGTATACAGTTGTACGAAGTGTATTATACTGTGTACCGTATGTTACGGACTGCAAAAAGGACAGAGACCTTCATCAGACGTCGAATGGCGATTACTGCATTATAATTAGGAACTTCGTAAGTCATTATTTTTTTTTTTTTGTCTTCAGTATCTGTTTTTCTTTCGGTTGATCCGGAAGAAATATACTTCAAACCTCAAACTCAAATACTAGCGATAAGAGGAAACAAAACTGCAAGGTATATCTTATGGCGGCTGCCGTGCACATTTTCCGAGAGGTGCAAATGTCCGTGTAATCAGCAAACACATAAAAAGGGGCCACCGAATAACCGAGATGTATCACGAGAACGCTACAAGCCATCAGAGTCCACCCATCGCTGAGGGGATGTGACTGTCCGGGTTTGCCTGGCCATCCCCGGAGAGTTTGCGGCATTGACCGCAGTCATATACTCCAGAAAGTAAAAGGCATGCGCGCGGCAGCGCTAACAAGGCATTGCGCGTTGCCATGGCACTACTACATCCTACATGCATCGTCTCAGAACCATTCTCAAAGTCTAGACGGCAATGCAATCTTTCATTTCTACAGCCAAACCGTAGGGCAAAGCCGATCTCGGCCGCATCCGGTGTTAAGCAAACGGCGCGTGCCGCACGCCCTTTGCTTGACACCATTTTCTGTGACTATGAACCCAATGCATAGTTCCATAAGATAAGATACTATAGTCAAATCTTTGGCGTCCGGGCATTCGGGCAGCTTGAGCGCGGCTCAATTTTGTACACGCGCACTCTTCGCTTCTCCGAAATGTCATAGAAAGCAAGCTAGATTGGAGCTCTTGGTCACTCTGCTCGAATACCTAGGTGCCGTTGCTTGCTGCGTCGGCTCTGAAAGTGAAAGGGAGGCGCGCGGCGTTGAGGCATATGCGAGTTGCCACGACATCACTACGTCATACATGCATCGTCTCATCCTCTTAGACAAGCGTGTGAACAACTTCGTCTTCTTCAACGGTACGTCATCAACATTCGAAAGGCACCCACTCTCTAATTGGCTCCGAGCCCAACACGGAGCCTCTTTCGACGCGTTGGCTAGACACGAGTTCCCGCCGAACGTTGACGCTGCGCTCGATCCCATTTTGTGTCTGCTCTGGATCTCATTGTGATGAGGACGTAATTCTAATGCACAGGCTTTGATTGTTTTAGGTGGGTTTATTCAAACCAATTTTCTTGACGGCAAGAAGATCTTGCAGTTAACCGGCAAAACCTATCTCGCCTGCTTCCGGTGTTAAGGTATACGGCGCGTGCCGTGCATCATTCGCTTGGCACAAATGTAGCCAAATTTTCCTTGGCGATGGCACCAATGCTACAGGCTCTCGTGCACTCGCGCAGCTTTGAGCTTCGCCACGGTGCCGTCGCACTAGTTACTGTACACGCGCGCTCTTCACTTCTTCAGACACGCCCCGCCCCTCAGCACGTTCGCTCACGGTGCACGAGAGCAAAGAACGTGTAATAAATATAAGAATTACAGAGAAGCAGAAAGAAAACCATTGTTAGCGCTTGCATAAAACGCTGAATTTGGTTTACTTTGTTCCTTACTTTGTTCCTTACAAGCGATGAACCTCGTCAAAGCCAATACATGATGCCAAGACGTCGGTTGCGCGAGAGACTCCGTCTGCGCAGGAAGGACGCGCTCGCAAACGCCGAAATCTTCATTGCAAACCAACATACAACAGCAGCAGCAAAAAGCGTATACATTTGAATGGTTCGAAC
This sequence comes from Ixodes ricinus, assembly GCA_037355805.1. Lineage (NCBI taxonomy): Eukaryota > Metazoa > Arthropoda > Arachnida > Ixodida > Ixodidae > Ixodes > Ixodes ricinus. The sequence goes on from JAZHYW010056549.1 coordinate 7,467, forward strand.
TAGTGCCACTCAATCAACTATGCTTCAGAGTTTTGACATTTGCCCATCTTGTGGCTTGAAATTATGATTACCATTCATCACAAGCTTTATCTAAAATCACAAGAAACGCACTTTCGTCGTCCAGAAATGTTTAAACCATTCGCCAGTTGCAAAGCTATTTTGCAAGAGCTGCCCTAGCACTGAAACAAATGCCGAGGAAGTCCCACTTTTGAATCCTGATGATCGGCAGTTGCGTGTGCTCTGCACACATGCGAAGATGGCCACTCCCATAACAGTATCGGGAACAGTGTGCCGATACTCTAAGCGCAGCTAATTTAGTAACTCTAGATTGAAAGCGGCTTCGATTTCGGAGCCAGTCATGGGAGTTCGCTCTTGTGGGACTCCCTCGTCTGGGAAGTTTTCTGCCGGGCTCAGGATTGGACTTTGTTCACGGCTCGCCGATATCCAAGACGCGGTACAGTCCGCCACCCGTGTCCCGTTGTTGGGAAACTCGACTGAGGAGCCGCCAGGGTGTACACAGAGTAGAGGGCTTAAGGTAAAGCACCTATACTTCGTTTCAGCTTGGGTCCAGGCGCAGCCGATGCTACAAGCACGAGCGTGTGGCCCTGAACAGTGCCTGTACTGCACGAGCGCGCGTGCTTGGCAGGGAGGCTGGAAGCCCGGAGCTCGAGCTTCTGGCATCGGCTGCGTCTGGACCCAAGCTGAAACGAAGTTTAGAACCCCCACCAGAATATACGAAAAAATCCGAGCATGCCTGGAACTTTCGAGAATAGTAAAGATTGACAGAAAGACTGAACCAAGCATCTGTGACAATAAACAAAGCCGAAAGTACAGAGCTCTATCCTAACCGATAAAGAAACTGCATTTCTTTATTGGCATTCGGTCCTAATAAGTTTCCTCCTTCCGGGTTTTGACGACTGCAGTGAACGAACTGAACTGAAATGGATGTGGGTGCACTTTTCGGGTAAGGAGCCGCTGCAGACTGTCGCCGCAAAGGGGCGTGAACGGGTAGACAGGGTAGGTAACACGCGCTCCAGTGATACACGCGCGATCAAATGTCCATCCAGCTCGGAGTTCGCGTAAGAGTGTTGATGAAACGTTTACGTCGGCGAAACGTGCGGCAGAACAGCGGATTTAGTAACAACTGCAACACCTGTGCTCTGTAAAAGCTGCATGTCTACGTCAGACCGATTTACAAGAACAACACAGAATCACCTAGCACGGCACAAAGAGTACCAGCTCGAAGGCAGCTCTTCGGTGCGCCGCACATCTGCGCTCCGTGAAAGTGGACGTCGTCGCCAGAAGAATTTAGGAAGCAGCACATCATCATCATCTTGCACGGCACTGGGACTACCGGCTTTAAAGAAGCTATCCGGTGCGCCCCGCAAACAAAGCGCGCCTTCGGTCATTGGAACGAAGAGGTACCGTGATTACACACTGCCAAGCACGACTTACGCAATTTCCGTAGCTAAACTGCGTATCCAAATACATTGCACACACTTCACTGCAGACCTTAAAGATTCCGATGGTCAACGAGAGCACAAAACGTCACGTTAAAATTTATCCTGGCGATATCCGAATGAATCCGAGGATCCGAGCAACGCAGGGCCGATTGTCGCTTTCGTGGCAATGTCCCCGTCGATAAACACCAAAATGCACACCGTTCCTCCGTATCTCTACGTTATACCTACGTGAGAGCCCACGCTTAGCTCTGAAGTCTCTTTCGGCCGGCTTCACATGACGGCTCCCACATCTGAAATCAACTCGCTCAGACCAACGACAATGACTAACGTATCCGACAAGCTCCGGCCCAGCTGGGGCCAGCCGCTGCCTGGGCGCTGCCGTCTTTCTTGTGACGTCACGTATTTGGTTCGGTCACGTGACGGGTGGTCACATTTGCGTGCAAGGGCAGCTGCCTGGGACGAGTAACTTTCGAGTGCAGTCCGGAATCCTGGTTTATTGCTCTAAGCCCCTCTACCTTGTCGGCTTCCCCGCTCCGTGAACGCGGCAACAGGACGGGAACCACCTTTTCTTATTATGTAGTCTTGGTCCCCTTTTCAACTTAAAATATTACAATGGGGTCACCGCCCCCATGCTTAAGAACGCTCCGGAGTCAGCCAGGGGAGCAATGTGTGCAATGGTTCAGCCAGATCTGGGACACCGGCGATTTCCCGGAAGAATGGAGGATATCGGTGGTGACGCCCGATTCCGAAAGCCGGGAAACCCGCGACAGATCCGGAAAACGTACGGCCGATCTGACCCTCACCTCCATCATGGGGAAGCTCATGGAGAGAATGGTCCTGGCCAGAATCCAGCACAACACACGTCTTACAAAGGGATCTTTCACTTCACTGGGTTTCAGGCCAACCTAAGTACCCACGACAGCCTGCTTATGATCCACGACGATGTTATCGACCGGCCGCGAAGCGATGAAAGCCTGAGAGTAATCGTATCAATAGACATCAAGAAAGCGTTTAACATCGTCCCCCACGAATCTGTCGTCGGCAAGATGGAAGAGCAGAGACTCACTGGCAAACAGCTGGATTTTGTCAAATCTTTCCTTGCGAACCGCAAGTACAGAATAAAGGCTGGTTACGTGAAAGGAAGCACGAGAAGGCCCGACAAGCGAAAACAACATCGGCGTGCCGCAAGGAGCAGTTCTCTCGCCAACGCTATTCAACATAGTTATGGCACCACTGCCCTGGCGGCTCTGCAAGATAGAGAAGCTGAAAGCGACGGCGTACGCAGATGACGCCTCCATATGGACGCATGAAGGTACGCCAGAGCAACAGGAGGCAGCACTGCAAGAGGGGCTAAATACCATTGCGAATTTTGAAAAAGTAGGGATGAGACCATCCCCAGAAAAGACTAAATACACCGTGTTCGGGGCCGGTAACGTCCAAAGGAACCTGCAGCTCACCTTCGAAACGCACCCAGCATCACTAACAAGTGGATGGCCGAGATGAGAAAGAAGTGGAAGCAAGGCCTTAGCCTGGTCAGAAGAATCTCCCAACGACTCGGAGGATCCGGAGAAGCAACTGCCAGAAAGTTGGTAATAACCACACTGGTCTCTAAAATCCCATATGCGGCGCGATTCTATTCATTACGGTCGTGTCACAAGAACCATGACTTCGAGAATTTCTGGGTTTAATTAATTTCTACAGGCGTTTCATTTCTAACTGCGCTGAAACACTGAAACCTTTAACTGACCTCCTCAGAGGTGCGCGAGCACCTTCCACGGCACTGGAGTGGTCCTCCCAAACCACAACGGCATTTCATTAGGCCAAACAAGCACAAACTGACGCCACACTTCTATTCCATCCCAGACCAAATCTTCCCTTGAACGTCATGGTCGACGCTTCCAACACTGCTGTTGGGGCAATTTCTGCAAGAATACATCGGTGCAGTCTGGCACCCGATTGCGTTCTTCTCAAAAAATTGGAACCTGCAGAATGCCGCTACAGCACCTTCGGCCGTGAAGTTCTGGCAATATACCTAACCATCAAGCACTTCAAACATTTTTTAGAAGGTCGACAGTTCTTTATCCTCACGGATCACAAAGCTCTCACGTATGCTTTAAAATCATCAAGCGATAAGTTTTCTCCACGAGAAACACGGCACCTATCTTTACATCGCCGAATTCACGACAGGCATCCGACACGTCAAGGGATCTCACAACCCAGCAGCGGACGCCCTGTCGCGCATATCATCGACCTTCGACTGCAATGCTATATCACCAGTGTTGGGAAGTACTTTAAGTACATTGTACTTAAAGTACTACTTCAAGTAGGTTTAGCAAACTTATACTTTACTTGAAGTACATTTTCTGAGTATGTACTTGTACTTTACTTAAAGTATTTTTTCTGGTACTTTCCGAAGAAAGTACAATTCCCTACTTGAAAGTGCATTCCATAAATATGGTTTTGTCAAATTTGTATCACGAAATGATGCTTTGTCAACTCCGAAGAAATACTGGGAAGAAATTCTACCTCACCAGAAACGCGAGCAGACGACGCATCGCTCCGTTAGTTCTGGGGTGGCTTTCCCTTAGCTTTTGAACTATCGCTACTTCTCGGTCGGTCAGCGCAAGCGATGAGGTTTAAAATATAAGGATAGAAAAATTAATCATAATGTAGCACCTGAAATTGTGGTGCGGAAAAAATTAAATTTTCAAGTCGAAGTAAAAGACAACAGAGGAGAACGTCACAATGTTCTGAGACATTCTCTTTTGTCTTTTCGTTCTATTTGAAAGTTCCTTAATTTTTTCGTACCTCAATCTTAGGTGTCACATTATAAATAATTGTCACTGGTTTTTTGTTTTTTTTCATTAAGGAGAGGATACTCCTCTACGAGAGGGTTGCTTGCGGAAGCTACGGGGCTGACGTCATGCTCTCTGCTAGTACATTTAACCCCCCTCGGGTGCAGTAACTAGTGCAAGGGGCGCCAAATTCAGAAGAGGGGCTCCTGAATTTGGCTCCATTCCTGAAAATAACTACTCTGTGGCCACTTGACTTTATCAAATATTCGCCGCTGTTTTTGAAAAAAGGCCATGCATCCCTGATTACCCCTGCGCAATGCATACCAGTTAAAGATCACTGTATAGGGGAATGAAAGGGCATCATGAAAGATTGTGTTAATATACTTGTATCTTACTTTGAAAGTACATTGTATTTATAGTACTTTAGTTCAAGTACGTTGCACCCAGTGTACTTAGTACTTTACTTAAAGTACATCACGTCTCATTTACTTTGTACTTTCCTTGAAGTACCTTTAGATGTACTTTACCCAACACTGTATATCACCTACCATCGACATCGACTTCGCAGATATGGCTGCCGCGCAACAAGGTGACAAGGACATCCTCCTGCTCACTCAGTTATCCAACCAACTGAAGCTCCACACGGTGATCACCCTCTCCTTTGCGATGTTTCAACTGGAGTGCTGCGACCTGTTGTCCCTGTACCGTTTCTCCGTCAGGGTTTTGACTCGATCCATGGTCTCTCACACCCGAAGATACGCGCAACGCAGCGTTTGATAACACAGCGTTTTATTTGGCACAGCGTAAATAAGGATGTGAGAGAATGGGCACGCGCTTGTATTGGTTGCCAAAAATCAAAAATTCATCGCCACACCTCCACAGAATTTCAACAATTCCCCGTGGCCACCACACGATCCGATAACGTCCATATTGACATTAGAGAGTTTTAGTAGATCGTTTCGATACCTCCGATACCCCCGATAACGATACTATATATGTAAGCGTAAAGGCGGAGGCAGAGTATCGGGTATCGTTATCGGAGTCATCGGAACGATCTACTAAAACTCTCTATTGTCGGTCCCTTACCCACATCAGATGGGAACACATACATATATACTTACGTGCATCGATAGATTCACGCGCTGGCCAGAAGCCTACCCGATTTCTGACATCACTGCCGCCACCATCGCGCGGGTTTTCATGAGCGGATGGGTTGCAAGATTTGGTGTGCCATCCACCATAACAACAGACCGCGGGCGGCAGTTTGAGTCAGCTTTATTTCGCTCCCTTATGCATCTACTTGGTACGCACGGTATACGCACAACCTCGTATCACCCTATCGCAAACGGTGTGGTGGAAAGACTCCATCGCTCACTCAAGTCCTCACTAAAGGCACAAGGAGAGACTAGGCACTGGTGCAGGCAGCTACCACTCGTCCTACTTGGCCTCCGATCATGGGCGTCGGCAGGATTTTGTCTTGGGGAGGGGGGGGGGGGGCAAACTGAGAGCCCCTTTTTCGGCGTGTGCGCTCAAGGGGAAAGGGGGGGGGGTCTGACAGTAAAACACGAAAAGAGCTCAATGCAGCCTGCAAGATACACATATTTGTTATGAAACAACTACTTTTAAAAGTGCAATGGATCAGTAATTTCAACGTAAGAAAAAAAAAACATATATATGTACAGGCACAGTGAAAAAAAAAAGGAATTTAGCCTATGACGCGGCAAAACAACAAAACGGTCCACTGTGGTTTCTTCTACTTCGTCCTTGTCTTTGCGCTGTTTTGTTTTTATCGGTCCACTCAGTTTATAATTATCTCAGAAACAACACAAAGCTTTTATAGACAAGTATTGGCACCCTATATGTACCTTACACAATAGATTAGCAAGACAGTGCACGTAAGTCACGCGCACACATAATAAATTGTCGCAGCAGTGAACGATAACCCTTTAAATATAAATAAGGGAAGGACATAAAAGACGAGGACGGACAAGACGTTTCCCAACTGGCAGCGAACGTTTATTAACGACTTTGACGGGCCGGGCTCTCCTTCTCCTGAGGATGGGGGAGGATGGGTGCGTTATCAGAAAAGAGGAGGGAGGAGAAGAAGGAGGAAACCGGAATAGCAAGAGGAGGGAAAAGGGGAACGGACGGGGCTAACGAACTGGCGAAGGAAACTGAGGGTGGTTCAAGGCTGAAGCTCAGGTCGGAGAAAGGCAAGGTCGGCTTCGGATAGGGCTAGGGAGGAGATCCGAAGCAATACGTAACCGGGAACGAAGTAC
>JAZHYW010056552.1:0-14782 GCA_037355805.1 Ixodes ricinus
TCAACAAAGGGTTACGTGGTTGTATAGTCTTTTGCAACTCAAGCAGGTAGGGCGACGGAAAGGCAAGCCGGGGAGGAGGAGCAGACGGAACGCTGGAGGGGAAACCTCCTCCTCTCAAGCGTTCCGTCTGCTTCCTCTCCAGCGTTCTTCTCACTTCGCCCTGCCTTCTTGAGTTGCAACGGACTATGGAGAAGGTTTCTACGCTCTAAGTGGTCCTCGGGCGCGCAGCATTCAGCGCTTTTTTACCCCCTAATTTCTGTATGGTGGACCCCATGTAGCCTAAGTTAGCCAGTGAATAGTGATGACAAAACTTAACATAATTACGGAAAAAAATTTTGAGAGTAGGCTAAAAAAAAAATGGAAGACGTTTACACAGGGACCGGATCCGAACTCCGTTTTGGGGGGGGGGCGGAGAATTTTAAGGATACTATTCTCCCATTTTTTTTCTGCGGGGGGTTCACCCATGTCAAATTGCCCTCCGAGGAGGGGGAGGGAGGGGTCGACTTTGTTTGGGGGGGGGGCGGCTGCCCCGCTGGCGCCCCCCTTCGGATCCGCCACCGCGTTTCATCTCCACGTAATGCCGAATTAGAGGCAGTTCTTGAGGAGGAGGAGAGTGCGGAGAGGAGGGTATGCCCTCTCCTCCTCCGTACCTCTCCTCTCTCTCTCCTCTCCTCCTCCCCTCCTTCCCCTCGTCCCCTTCCTCTCTTGCCCCTCGTGACGTCACTCGTAACCCTCGTGACGTCACTCGTGAAGAGCCTTGTGAAGGTCGTGACCTTCGTCGTTACCTTCACGAGTTACCTTCGTGACATCACTCGTAACCCTCATGACCGTCATGACGTCACTTATGATCTTCGTGACGTCATCCGTGACCCTCGTGACGTCACGCGTGACGTAATTATAGAACGTCCCATGTTGCAATGCGCGGGTCACGAGGGACTTGCACGTTGCATCATGGGACCTTCTCATAATGGCGTCACATATGACGTCACGCGTGACGTCTCGTGATCCTCGTGAAGTCACTCGTGAACCTCGGGAAGTCACACGTGACGTCACGTCTGACATCATTATGGGAAACGTCCCATAATGCAACGCGCAGGTCACGGTGAGATCCGCGCGTTGCATATGGACGTTTCCCATAATGTAACGCGTCGTGGTTACGCCGACGGCGACGGTGACGGCGACGCCAACACCGGCTAGCGACGCCGTCCAAGCCGTAAACGGGCGCCTAGGCCGTTCCACCAGTTGCGTTTGACCGCGTTCGGCACTGCGTTGCGGCAGCGAACACCAGGACATCCCTGCTGGCCATATCGCGTGCCAAGAAGGTTCCTTGAATTGATTCCACGCTTCATGCAGGCAAGCATATGTGCCAGTGACTCGTTTCGGTTCTCGCCGCAACGCAGTTAAACGCAGTCAAACGCAAGTGTGATCGAACCGGCCGAAGCTGCGCTCTAAAAAAAAAGGGTGACAGAAGGAACACCAGTCTGAATTACGTGTCTGCGTTTCACTACCCAAATAAGAATTATGATTACTTTTGTTAACCCTCTGCTGTGAATGAGCTATGAGGAAATATTAAGAATATCGTTGTCCCACAGGATATAACATTTTATTCTCCCAAAAACAACGAGGGCACAATGGGCTCATCATCGAATAACGAAGAAAACTTCAATTGCCTCGAAAGTTGAAGCATCAAAGGAAAGATAAACATAGAAGTAGAACCGTGTTTGTCCTGTCCATCTTATTACACCCTATAGTCTTGGGTTTTTTCGTAACGATGTTCAATTCACACCAGCTTCTTTGTGGACTTACTTTTTGTTTATAGGAGAATATAGTAGTGGGACTTCTAACCATAGCTAGTTATTTATTTATTTATAAATACTGCTAACCTCCTTTTGGAGGTCGTGGCAGTAGGGGTCGGTACGTTTTTACTGCACAAGGAACTTGTACAATAGTCAATATTATATTGAGGATATTGCTCTATGTTTCAACCTGAGGCAGTTGGTGAATGTCCCAAAGAAAAAAGTACACATAGGTCAAGTCAGATTATACTTGCCTTTTTGCTCAGCAATGCAGACTAAGTGAATATTACGAGGTGGGGTCGAAAACGTCCGAGGCTGACTTTGTGGCGTAAAAAGGGAAGGCAGCACAGTGATGCGCTGCGCAGCAGTCGGAGGCAGGGACCTTCTCTGCGTCATTATGTTAAAGGGTGTCGCTCTGGGAACATTTGAAGTTGAGCTACACGAGTTTGTCTTACCACATGCATTAGTATAATGGCGATCTGCCCATACAGTTAAGTCGGAACGAGAACGAACATCAATTTGACGTCAAACTCAGCAAGTCCACAACTGAGACCTCTTAGATGATTTATAATGCTTACGTCAAAAAGCAGTCAGGTGTGCGAGGTATTTTGAGCGGAACTCGCGCCTCAAGAACGGCAGAACGTCCCTGAAGTCAAGGAGAGGTCGGGTAAGGTCGCCCTACCGCTCTTCTTCTTCCAGCGAAGTTCTGCCGTTTCTGAAACGAGAGGGCCACTTAAGATACTTCGGCAAATTCACTGCTTTTTGACACAAGCCTGCAGAGTCGTTTAGAAGGTTTCTTTTTTATATTTGCCGAGTTTGACACAAGAATGATGTTCACCCTCGCCTCTGGTTTTGCAGTGTATGGTGAAATCGCCATTGTGCCCCTGCACGTGGTCAAACAAACTCGTGTGGCACAGATCTATATTTTCACACAGAGGGTTATTTAAAACCAATGCTTCGAAGAAAACCCCATATTCTATAAGTATCAAGAATGGGTTCAGGCTGGGGCTATCGGGAGTCACAGAGCTATAGATTGTTAAAGAGTTTGCATCAATTAAAAATGGACGCATTCAGGTCGACCTTCAAATGCTTTCAAAGCATTTGACGTGCCTCGCCATGAAAAATTAATGATAAATTGTTTAAAGCACTAGGTACATTTCGTGGACTCAATCATGGATTGTTATTAAGAGCACGGTCCTGCTTGGTGGTCCAGTGCGGAGTGTTCCTTTCAATAATGTTTGCTCTGCCCGTTGGCAGCTTAGTGAGAAGCGCCACAAGGATCAGCAGTAGAGCCATTATTTTTAGTTTATGGAAATAGATATAGCAACGGATTAGCCTTATTCTATTCAAGTTTTCATAAGACTGTATGTATGTATTTTTTTAGTAGCCACAATTTAATCAGGACCTGCTCTATGTGTCTCTAGGAAAATATGCTCATGGTGTAATAATGGAATATGCACTCCGTGCGACGCGACCGCACCCCGCCGCGAGGTCGTTACGCAAGATAAGCTGTGAATACCTCAGTGAAACCAAACCATGCTGCGTAGATTGGTACGCATTGAAGTCGAAACGGTGCTTTTACGCCGGTACGGGAGTATGAAATTGCTGCGTCGTTAAGTTCTCCAATAGTTGTGCGTCGTCTCTCGTGGCGACGAAGCTTCGTAATTTTTGAACTCGCCGTTGTTTCGTGGGGCAGCGACAACGATGTATGAACCCGTGCCGTGCAACGCAAGGACATTTGGTCTTCCGATCATGTCTGCTGTTTTCTTGCACTGTTTGTTTTTGTTTCAGTGACGCGTTTATATTTCAACGCTGGTGGGACTGACTGGAATCCCATACCTTACCCGCAGATATGCGGTGCTCATTTCGTCTTGAGGGTCGCTCCTCTAGAGACGTTCCGTTGCTCTCACGTACGTGTAGGAGGTATTTCCGGACCAGTATCGTGTGCGGCAGGGTTAAGGGCGATCATGCACTGACGCAAATGTATCGCGATAGTATTTCAGAAATACATTTCGTATCTGTATTTCTGTATCGCGATACATTTTTTTCACCAGTATCTGTATTCCTGTATCGAAATACATTTGGAATGTTTCTTTGTATCGCGATACAATCAGGATGAAATGTATTTCGTTACATTTCTTGAGAAATACTTCCCCCCCCTCTAAAAAAAAATACAAATCCAAACGCATTTTTTTTTTTTTGCTTTTGAGGGCACCAGGGTCAAGGAGATGCTGGGGCATTGTTACTATGCTGACCAAGGTCCGTTCCGATTCTCCAAACTATTTTTTTATGCGTCCTCTTCTCTCTTCTGAGAAGTGTTGCGTAGTCGGGGACTCGAACCAGGTGGCGTGCCAGGAGTGGAGTCGGAGCAGCTTCCACCGCAGGTCCTTAGGTAGGGATTTCTTGAGCCATTGTTTGCTGGCATCCAACGCCCGCTGCTAACCGACTCTCCCAGCCGGCAAAGCTGAGTCACAGTCCATTGCAGCACGAGCCTGGTGGTGGTGGTGGTGGTGGAATAGTAGGATGACTCACGCAGTAATGTTAAACACATGTTTGAATGCGTCTGCAGCTGCGCCCGTAATATTGCACGGCTCAAGGGTACGTCATCAGCTGATGTGAGTGTGACCCGCTGCTCTGGTGATCCGAAACCCAGGAAGGAGGCCAGACGTAGCCTCGTTGTGCCGGCCCATAGTTCGTACGCCTGCAACTCGTCTCGAGCACGCTGTTTCTCGGAGAGTTCGCACCTCTGCCGGTGATATCAAGTCGCAATCCACGATGTCTCTGTTTAGATGATGCTAGGCGAAACTTGAGGACTGCAATTCATGTGTCGGTGGCGGAGGGTCGGCAAGAAGGACCCTCACAACACGGATGGCACCGTATCGCAAAGTGCCAAGCCTACGGAAAGTAATTTCGGGATCAAAAACATCCACTTCAAACTTCATCTTAGTTGGCATCTCAAACAAATTTTAAAAATGTATTGCAGTATCAGTATTTCTGTATTTGTATTTCTGCCTTTCTAAAATGTATCCCTGTATTTGTATTTCCAAATACTTTTTGCCTCTATTTAAAATGTATTTCCGATACGTATCGCGATACATTTTTATAGATGTATTTTAGTATCAGTATTTTAGCTGCTATTTCAATGTATCCCAGTATTTGTATTTCCAAATACATTTCGAAGTATTTGTGCCCAACCCTGGTGTGCGGTCTGTGCTAGCTGGAGAAAAATTCACACGGTACAAAAGTTAGAAAAATGTATCCAAGGAAAAGAACGATGCAACTCTGAGAATTACTGGCAATAGGCGTTTGCAACTGACAATTTAGGTGAGCTTGTAGCCTCAATTAACCTCGTTTAAGCCATGAAATTCGCCTTTTTCACATTTGGGATTGCGGGTAAACCGCAGGAAACGGTAAAACAAAGCGCCGGAATTGTTTTTAATCAGAGGTAAAACGAGGTAGCTTACAACTCAATCAAAGAAAAAAATCGTTATTTCTGACATCAAATATTGTTTGTTGAATTCAGTGAAATATACTTAAATCAGACGTTGCATAAAAAAGATTAATTCGGTTTTCACTAGTTGTCTTGTTAAGCTACAGGAAATCGATTCTTCAACCCGCCCACTACTCTGAAAGAATTGTAGAATACACATTCAATCTGAATTTAATTAATATCATAAAATGCACTTGAATTCAAGACTTTTGGCCTGATATAATTTGCGTTATACGAGAGAAAAAGGAGCTTGATTTGTTTGGTTAAGTTGAGAGATCTTCGTTTCTGGTAATACTTCAGCAAAACAAGATAAAAATCACCCTAACCCCCCCCTCTCAAAAAAAAAAAAAAAATGCGCGTAAAATTTTTTTTGTTTTTTTTGCTAATTTGTTTTACATTATTTTCATGCATACAGAGTCACTGTTGTAATTGCTTCTGAGGCCGGTTCGGGGCAAAATATTGCCGGATTTGAGCAGCGCAAAAGTAAAAAGCGCCAAAAAAAAAAAAAGAATTGAACGATGGATAATTACGGTTTTTGAACTCGAGCACAGTTTCCGAGTTGTTTCATGACTGCAACCTTTTGTCTTGGGTTTAGACAGCGCAAGGCGGTGGCATATTCTCATAAGAGAAACGACAAGCTTGTGTGAAACAAAACGGACATACTGACGGCTGTGCAGGCATACCATACGCGTATAACCCAGTCTGTCTCAGGGTGCAAGATAGACAGGTGGGGAGAGCGAGAGCCGAAATGGGTCGACCGGTTCGTGGTCCCCTCGGTCTCTTTTTTCTGCGGCGCCATCGGCGGGAGCACCACGAACTCACTCCGGGTGGGCGACCGGTGGCGACCAGCTCAACTGACGGAGATGGTTTCTCGTGGATTTTCAGCTGGAGGACTGTCGTGCTCTCGGTTCATTTTGCGCACTTTCCCGTAAAGTTCCACGCAAATCCGATTACGAATTTTTCCTGTCGCCGCAGCGCCATCTGTCGCAAATCAGGGATACCTGCAAGCAGACGAGTACACAATCCGGTCAGCGGCGCTGCGGTAGGCTTCTCATGGGCCGTTTCGCCACCTGTCTATCTTGCACCCTGGTCTGTCTGTTTGTGCCTATCTCTCACCGTGACTCTCCCAAGCGGTCTTTTGGCGCGTTCATGCACGCGGCCGTTCCTTGGCATTGTTTGTTTCCTTCGCATTCTGATTTGCTAGCATAAGAATACATGCACACGAACGGCATCAGAGTACGAACTGTATATAAAAACGTAGTTCTAAAACTAACTTTATGGGAAAGTTTTTTTGTTTTGTTGGGAGAAAGGTGTTTTTGTGTGAAAATCATCATAGTGAAATTAGTCTGACCTAGACCATGATTTAACCATCTTGCATTTTCATTTTCACACTGAACTCAGTAGATTCGAGGGTAGATCAATTTCAGGTTGTCATTTCCTCGTTCTACTACAACTACTACTACAACTACAACTACTACTACTAATCATCATCATCATCATTGTCGATATTTATTAGCGAAACTTGAGGTAGTCTGGGTGGCTCGCAAGGCTAGGCAGATAGGCGGGGGCCTGTACGCGTGAGTGTCTGCTACATATTTCGTAAAAAGTGACAGTGGTTGCACCCTATCGAAGCCGGGAAGGTTTCTCGTCGAAGCTCCTGCACTGCGGTTAAGCGAACGTGTTAAATCTATTTCCTGGGATATATAAGAAGCGGCGAACAGCTAGGTCAGTTTTGGCAGGTCTGCCCTCACGCAACGTCACCCTCGTAGTGTCAGCTCGAAAACCGAAGTTCTGTCCGGGCGCACTTCCGCCGCCGCAGCTTCGAAGGCGAAAACACGCCACTAACGGCTGAAATCGTCGCATCGGTTGAATGCCAGCTTCTCCGCTAGTCGCGTAACGCGTGTTTTTCCGAGTAATATTAAGAATAAAAAAGTTGTGTTTCGCAATATTGCAAAAAAAAAAAAAAATTGTTTTTCAGTTTTGTTACAATATAAGCGGCGTGGAACTTAATAGAGTAGACGAATTTAGGCATTGAGGAGCTAATTTTTGTGAATTTCGATGTTGACACAGTCGTGTCGACTACAAATGCACGAAGGCATCTCTGAAGCTAGCATTCTTTAGAAGACATCTTAGACATGCGAATGAAGATTTTCTATTAACCTGTGCGCAGGTTAGAGATAGAATCCATACAAAGAGCAGCAAGTCGCACAAATAGAGCTTAGAGATAATATTAAACTTCAGTTAATGTTTTTTCTGAACAGACGCACACAGTCGGTTACTGCCACGAGAAATGAGTGGGAGGCTTTATCATGTAGACGAGAAAAATACAACGTTAAACTAATTGTACACTACAGCAAATAGCCCGACAGAGGTTGATACTGAAATGTCAAAGTCAGATTTATGGGTTTTAATTGGCAGATGCGAAACGGATCTGGCAATTAAAATTTGGTTGTACGTAAAAGATCCCCAGGCGGTCAAAATGATTCACAAGTTCTCCGCTGAGGCCTTCCAGATGCGAAAGCCTGGGCATCTTTTGACGTGCAACCAAATTTTCAGTTACACGACGGCGCCTTCTGTGCATTAACTTCTGTCAGATTGCGGGCGGCCGGGATTCGAATCCGCCAACTGGGGATCCGTATTCCGGCGCCGTACCTTGGAGCCACCGAGGCAGCGATACTGGAAATGCACGTGTGACCTTAGAAACGCTCTTCCAGAAAACGAGCAACATTAAAGCAATAGCTCCTTACAACTACAGAGAACACTATCTTTCAATATTTTGTTTCTTTCTGAACAACAACGGAGTGGAATAGGTGGGTAGGTAGAGGTATTTATTTGCGCCTGTTAAGCGCAGGTGCCACAGAAAGGCAGCTTTACCGTACAACAAGTGCCTCGTGAGGCCTATCTTGAGGGTGATAATGTGTTCAGTATATATATATGAAGGAAGATGCGAGATTATGAGTCCTGTCGTAGGTGCGCGCCAGGTTCATGGCAGAACTGAAGAACCTCGGGTCTGTCAGTGGCAGGACATGCTGATAATTTGTCTTGGTAGTGATCGACACATCGCACCGCACGGGAAAGGCACGTGCCTGCGTGGCTTTTTGTTCGAGCTAAGACGGGCTCCAGTTGGCCTCTGCGTTTGTTTGTGACAGCGTCTGTCTTTAGGTTTCTGCGAATTCTTTAGGAATTCGCAGGGCGGTCATGTCTCGTCTGGTGGCAAGGGTTGTCCATCAGGTTGCTCTGAGGACTTACCTCGTAGAAATGTCCCTTGGCCTGACGCGAGGAGCTGGGGAGCCTCGGGCATATATCACGAGTGCAGGTTCTATATGTGCCTTCTCCAAGATGTCCCGCATTGATGTGGATCAAGTGGACCACATCGGCGAGCAGTGTTCTAAGATGGGTAGAACAAGGAGGGGTGTATATTTTTATCATCACGATGGGTTTTAGGCCCTTGATGACACTTTGTATAGAAACCCAGAAAACGCCAGGACCGTGATGAAATTGAACGCACATGTGTTGAGAAGGTTAATCGATTGTCCAGGGTCACTCCAAGTATCTTCATGTTGTCACTGCAGTTGATAGCTTGGTCGTTGACGCTCATAAATGGAAGTGGGTATGAGATCTTTCTTTGTTTTGCGAAGAATGTTGATTTGGATTTAAGAAGAACTGAGGGTAATCGTTTAAGGTGGACCAGATGTGTCCCCTGTGAAGATCTTGCTGGAGATCGTCATAGTCTTCGAGCGACTTGATAGTTCGGATAGGGGTAAGATCGCCTGCATATAGCACGAGAGTGAAGCTCACGTGCGGAACGAGGTTATTGATGAAGATGGAAATAAATGTCGGGCCAAGAACTCTACATTGTGGTATTCCCGATCTAACATATTAAGGTTTTGATAGGGAACCTTTCATGTACACACTTTATTGTCTGCTGAAGATGAAGTCGGTTAGTCCCTACTAGCATTCGGTCCTGGAAACCAGCACGCTCAAGCTACCTTCCGTTAGATAGTGTGGTAGACCTGGCAGAAAGACTTTGGTGAAGTCTATCTGAACAAGTTCGCATGGTACAGCATTGTCGAGGCTGCCACTGATCTTGTACACTATGGTAGGAGGGAAATCTCGCAACTCCATCCAGGACGAAATCTGTGCTGTGCTGGCAGAGAGCAGGGCAGGGTGTCCAAGTGTTTGCGTATCTCTCTGTTCATTACACTTTCCATGGTGCGGCAGACCACTGAGGTGCTGGAGATGGGCCAACAAGACTTTAAATTTTGAGCTGGTGGTCTATTTTCCTTGCAGGCATGGAGATATTCACAATTTTCCACGTGCGTGGAACTTCCAGTGTCCAGACATTTCTGGAATAGGGCGTACCAGTGTATGTGAGATGAGCTGACCGCTTGTCTTTAGAAGAGCGGTGGATGCCATCGGAACCACGCGACTGCGGTGGGTTCGCCTGAGTTAGGTTTCCTCGACGGCCATTACGCTGATATTGATGTTGATAAAGGGATGCGATTGCCTGGGCCGAGTCATCTGAGGTTTGCCGAAGTTGGAGCTGGTGACCTGAAAGGGGTGTTGTACAAACTGTGGCAAAATGGCTACTGAATAGTTCCGCAGCCTCAGTGTCGTTGAAAGCTTGGTCCATTTGACATATTTCGAGCGCATAGTGTTTATTTTGTGTCGTCTAATGTAAGCTAAAAAACACCTATGGTTCTTTGTTGGAACATATTACTGCGACACCGAGGGCATAATCCTGCTAGGACTTCCGTATTGTTTCATGAGATACTTTTGTGCAGTGTGAACAATACTAGGCGTGGTAGCAGAGTTGCTAATTTTGGTTGTCAGAAAGTGTTGACGTTTTTAGAGAGCTAAGTGTAAATATATTTTTTTAGGGATCCAAGGGCACGGTTTTTGTTCCTGCCTTATGGTGTCATAACTGCCTCGTTTTGATGGCGCATAAAGTCAAGCTAAAAGTTCCAAGCGTATTCACTGTTATCCTCCTGAAACATCATTCTCCAAGAAGGGCAGTGAAGAAGCGGCTGCAGGTGTTCAGCATCAGGATTCGCAGGAAACGTTTCAGCTGCCTACTATGGACGCCCGATTTTCAAGAGTTTATATGGGTCTCTGTCCCAATGACCTTATGGTCAGATCCGGCTAGAGTGGTTTCTGTAAATTTTTCGTTATCAGTGTTGGATTCGATGCAAAAAACAGGTCAAGGAATGAGTCACTGTTCCCTCTTTGATGTGTAGCTTCGTTCGTAACACAGGTGTGTTAACCCAAAGGATTCTATTCTTCTCAGAATGCTGTCACCTTGCAACTCAGTAGGTACATGGCGTGGTGAGGGTCTGTCCAGTTGATATCTGCAATACAGTCACCGACGACACATATTTTGCGTACCTTTTGTTAAAGTGCAGAAGGTAGAAAGTCAAGTGTGGAGGAGATTGTAGGCCTCTGGTTTTGCCATGTGAATGATAGACCGCACGCGGTGTAGCAGGCCACCTTTCAATTAAGACCTTTGAATATTGCCTCCTGGTTAGGATGCTCAAGATCAAGTCTCCTTGTACATATCATATGGGAATTCACCACGAAGTTCTTCCCCTCCTGACTTGTTTCGGCCTTTCCTGTAGACTTAATTGGGAGAGGTCAATTATCTGGCTGTATTGGACCGCGAGCTGTCCAACCACGTTTCGCATGCCGCAAATATAGTGTCCCGGTTGTGATTCGGTAAATACACGAAAGACAGGCGGTTGATTTTCCACTGTTCTTAGTCTAAAATACCAGATTTGGAACATCGATTTGGCTGTTGGATGGAGCATCCGAGCAAGTTGCCAGTTGTGGCAGTCCTATTTGAAATCCAGCTAGTAAATACATTTCTTGATTGAAACGTAGAGTGTATGCTACGCCTGTATATGTATTTTATGTTTTTCTTCTGCAGACCGCAGGGTTTATGATATGTCAAAATTGAAAAGAAAACAAATAAGATAGTAAATTACTAAAATATGCATATGAAAGCCAAACCAATTTTTAATTAAAATGTTTAAGATAAAGCGAGTATTGAAGAAAAGTAATTAGGGGATTTTAGTTGACTAGGCAGCTGTTTAGAACTTTTAATTGTTATCCTGACGTCCACCGCTCTTCACGGCGATTGTCCGAAGGAATGTTTTGTTTCCTTGAAATATTTATTTATTTATATTACTCGAGTGAAATATATTCTACAGTTCTTCTTTTATGGCGGCTTGTCGTGATTAATTTACCGTTTAACTCGTAAGGCTAACGGTCACATGTAACAGAACTTAACGCGCGTTAATATGTTTAGTAGGGCATTTTCCGAAATCTTCTAATCAGGAGTTGGTAAAGCGCTAACCCTTGTAAGACGGCCTGTCGACAATCTGCACCGACGTGCTTCGTCACTGCCACATCTCAAATTGGCAGCTTCATTCAGAACGCAACAAAGGTATTTCATATTAACCGAATTTAACACCAACTGTCCACGCGAAGGGGTTAAAGATCGGGTCCGCCGGGGATGGCCTAGTAGGTTGAGGCGCCGATCCCGAAAAAAACGAAGCAGGACTCAGCTCACAGCCCCCCCCCCTCCCCTTCCTTTGCGTTTTGCCGGGTCTCTTCCAAATTCCCTTAGTAGACTTATACCTAACACGGTGTTCCCTCATCGTAAAGTTTTCCCCATCGCTTGCTGATTCTTACCATCCATTTGTGT
This sequence comes from Ixodes ricinus, assembly GCA_037355805.1. NCBI lineage: Eukaryota > Metazoa > Arthropoda > Arachnida > Ixodida > Ixodidae > Ixodes > Ixodes ricinus. The sequence continues at coordinate 11,990 of JAZHYW010056552.1, forward strand.
CTTTCCGCAGGCGAGCAGTGCCCGTCTCCCTGCTCCCCGGCGTCTCTGCAACGTCGTCCCACCGGCCGACGTCCCGCTGCGCCATCGGCGCGGACTCCTCGGCCTGCTCGGAGACGGTGACGGCGAGTGCCCGGGCAGTGGCGCCGAAGACGCCAGCCAGCCGCCGCTCTGCCTGACCGGCCCTGCGGGGAGTGACGAGCCTGCGGCGTCGCCGGCGGACGGCTTTCTCCAGCGAACAGCTGCTCGAGCTCGAGAGGAGTTCCACTCCAGAAGTACCTGTCCGCTCACCGAGCGGTCGCAGATCGCGCACGCCCTGCAGCTCACCGGGTCCAGGTGAAGACTCTGGTTCCGAGAACCGCAGGGCCAGAGTGGAAGCGCGTCAAGGCCGGGCTCACGGCGGGGCGGGGACCGCACTCGCACCCGGACGCACCGCGCATCGTGGTGCCCATCCCCGTGACGTGAACCGAGTGGCCCTCCGCAGCCAGCAGGATGCCAGCGGGTACGTGCTCTCGCTCGCATCTGCCCTACCATTTGTCGCAAACGCGTGGACGTATACGAAGACGTGACGAGAGGCCAGCAGCACGTGCACCGCGCACAGGCCGTTGCGGCACTCAAATGGGCTCCTGCTGAGTGTGCGTCTGCGATGGGACAATCGTAAATATGCGACATCAAGCTTACCTCACCACACCTGCAGACCACCTTGCTTTGGGAGTGCAGGAACTTTTCTATACCTCTTTAGTGGTTAATACCCGCGGTCGATTTTCAGTTATTGGCTTTCCGTTTATTCCCAAAACAACTAAGTGCGAGGTCGAGTTCTGCTCCGCGCCGTCGAAAAACGGGAACTTTTACACGTCGCCTCGAAGGGGAGCGGATACGTGGGTAGCTATTTCCACAGCTTCCCTACTTGCGTCTGCTCGAGTTTCGCCAACCATACGGGTGCAGGGCGAGCTGTGGCCTAACAGGCGTCTGTCGCATACAACTCCTCTGCTGAGCTACCCCCACGCTGGGCAGGCTAAAGCAGGACCACTTCAGGTGACGTCACCGGACGAAGTTTTAGGGACAATAAATAAGGATGCGATAAACGTACTGAGTCGGAGACGCGTTCCAGACACCATGCGTACCTATGCACGGAGGCGCGAGCAGAGTCAGTGGCTTGCACTGCCGGAGGTGTTACGACGCGAAAATGTTCCCCTATTCAAATGTGATATGCTCTAGCACATCAGGACCTGAGAGTTGAAACTTTCCGTCCGAGCTCAGCATGCATCTCTTGGTGGGAATTTCTTGTAAACCTCGTTACAGGCGTCTTTTCTCAGCGAATGAGTCTCCGATTGGTCCCACAAAAGAGTAGACGTGTGGGCGCTTTTCGAGTTGATAAGAATGAATGTTGCAGAACTCAAAGTATCTTGCAGCTTAGACCACTCATAAAACGTTTCTCGGTGGTCTACCGCAAAACTGAGTCATTAATTCGGGGGACAACTGATTTGAATGCCCACATTTCAAATACAGAGGCCTCAGAAGACAAATGCACGGGTCTCACCATCAAAGCGAGACACTTTATAATGCGCTTAAAAAGTGATGATGAGACAATTGCGGCCAGCAGAAGTTTTAGGTAAACGCAGCGCAGATAATTTCAGTCTCTTTCGTATATTCTAATGAGACTACGTCTGATAACGATGTTCAGTGCCTTGGTAACTTTTTACGAAAATGAACTGCAAAGCGTGCTAGTGGTTTATCTGGGCGACGAAAAATATAAACAATCGTGATAAAAGGATGACGCAAGCCGAAGTTTCAAAATTTAACGAACATTTAATAGTTCAACATATTCAGTGTTTTAGCGCTAAATACCTCCATATGTTAGACTACCAACTGGCCCAAATGTCAAGGTTACTGCAATTTAATAGTTCCCAGAGCGGACCCTGAAGAGGAATGCAAAGTCATTCAGAAGTAGAGAAGGGGATTTTGTGACAATGTTTAAATGTCCGATATAAATGTATCGATGCTGAAGTAGAGCTGACTTACTAAAAATATATCGTAAAATGGGAAGGAAAATGAAACAGCATACACTTCTGACGGCAACCCTGATATTTTGGTGTTGACGGAAACGTGGTGACGACCTGATATCCAGATAACGAGGTGTTGGCTGACAACACACGATATCAAATATTTCGCAATGACAGAGATAATAGGCCAGGTATGGTGTATGATACTTCACAAACAAAAACTTGTCGTCGCTTGCCATTCAAACTGCCTGCTCGCTCCAAACCTTGTAGGATTTCCGCATCTTTCCCTTACCAACAAAATAGTATTTGGCGTGTGTTATAGGCCTCCCGACTGCAGACTCACTTTTCACTAAAAACTTAATGACAGTCTAAAAAAGTTCGATGTAGCTACACCTAAATGCAATGTTTACTTGTGTGGTGACTTCAATTTTTCAACGATCGTATTGGACAGTTCCAACTTCCACGTACTGAAACCAGAGCATTTATTGAGACAACCCTCTGCTTTAACCGCACCCAAATGGTGGACCAACCAACGTGGCTTAAACATTCTCGATCTTGTCTTTACATCCGCACCTCAAACAATCCACTTCCCTTCCTTCTGAACTGGCCTAAGTGACCATTGTTTGTTACAAATATCTCTTTCCTACATTCCCATAGCCGTAGTCCTATTACAAACAAATTCCGGCGTACAACGAGGCTTAACTACAGTTGAATTAACGCCGGTCTCTGGTCCTTGCTAGAGAATCGCACTTCCAACGCCTTCTCTAGGAGCCGAGCGCATGCGTTGCATGTG
>JAZHYW010056553.1:0-25630 GCA_037355805.1 Ixodes ricinus
GTTGTCTGCCGCTCTACCTTTTCAATTTCGGCGGCCGCTTCTCGTGGTGATCTGCCAGGCTTTGTCAGGATAAAGTGGGTTATGCGCTTATACATAAATATTGGAGCACAGAGTCTGCGTACAGATTCGCGCGGGAGTCACCCCGAGGTCCGAGCGTCGAATGCCCTATGGCAATAATTTCAAGGAGGAAACTTGGCACGCGGCATTGGAACCAGGAATATTGCGGGGACTCGTGTTTGCAGACTGTCTTTTGTATGACGTAGAAGCAGTGTGACCGGCTTTACGCATGTGCGCCTCTTGCGGGTTGTAATTTCCGCGAGCTTCGCGACCTTGAAGAAAGCAATTGATTACGCGAATGTATTTCTTTGTGGTAACGAATATACAAAGCATATCAATCGAAACCTCGGAATTTCGCGTACGCCAAATGTTGCTGAAGCCCACACTTCGCAAATATTGCGAAATATTAAATCTGCGACAATGTAGTAGTGTGTATACCTTTTGACTTTCCCAAAAGTCGCAGTCACGCTGGTAACACATCGTAGAAAAGCATCGTGTTCGAGGCAGACGTGTTGACAAAAGTATTTGTGGAAACGCCTCGAACATCCTCGGAACACCTTTGTTTCATATATATGTATGCTTCGAAGATGCCTGCAGGCCAACATGACATGAGTGGCCATAGCACAAAGAACAAACACGCCCCGGACAGTGTCTGCCGTCTGCAGACTTTCCTTTGTGCGTTGTATTGGTATAGTCTTCTAACCGCGGCTTAAACGCTTTCGTGACGAACCACACGTGCCCCCCCCCAACAACGCGCTCGAACTATACGCGCATACCGGTACTTTCCTGCAGCGTTCCGTGACGCGTGTCCTGTTTTGATAACCGGAGGTAATACAGCTGGCGACGGACGTATATTCTACTGACTAATGTGCAGCTTTCGTCCTCGGCAAAGAACGAAAAGCTACGCGACTTTACGAAGTTTTCGCTGTTTACCAATTCACGGCTTCCAGTGTATAAGCTCTAGATACCAGCTCGCGCGTGTTCGTGGCTTAAGCGAGGAAAACACGCGACGTGTATCTACAAACTCCGAAAAAGCCACCTGTTCAACTATGCTTTCCCTCCGGACCGCGCGCCTAGGTAAGGCGCATACCTATCACATATACAGGGTGTCACAAAAGAAAATTTACATGGTCTTTTTTACCGCAAAAATAAACTATGCAACGCCGAACGCTCATTCTTCGTCCAAAGAAAGCTCTAGAGGTCAGAACCAGACAGTGGCGGATCCAAGGGGGGGGGGGGGGGGGCGACGGGGGCAGCCGCCCCCCCCCCAAACGAAGTCGACCCCCCCCCCTCCCCCCTTCTCGGAGGGCAATTTGGACATGGGTGGACCCGCCGGTGCACAAGAAAAAATGGGAGAATAGTATCCCTACAAATTTTCCGCCCCCCCCCTCCCAGAACGGAGTTCTGGATCCGCCCTGCAACCAGATGCCAAAGTTTCAGCCTATTCGATAACCTAATCAAAAGTTATAAGTGATTTTCAGAAAATTTCAATGGGAACACGGAGCCCATTTTTGCCCGTTTACGGTTTCTGGTGCCATAGAGCCCCATGTGTTCGAAAACTCCGTCGGTCGCCATTTTCCCATTGAAATTTTCAGAAGAATCAGTTATAACTTTTGATTAAGTTATCGGATCGGGCTGAAACTTTGGCATCTGGTTGTGACCACTAGCGCTTTGAGCGGAGAATGAGCGTTCGGCGATGCCTAGTTTATTTTTGCGGTAAAAAAGACCATGTACATTTTCTTTTGTGACACCCTGTATACTTGCCAACCGGGACGTTCGCAGCTTGTCGTGCGATGTCCGACGCCACTTGCTAAAGCAGACGCCACTGAGCGTCGAGGGACTGCAGGAAACTATTTATGAAACATTTAAACGTTGTCTTTGGCCGCAATACAGCACAAAAAATGAGATAAAATGACCAAAAAAAGTTCCTTTCACGCCCTCATTACCACCGTAAAGTGTTCCTCCACAATGCGCCAATATACCTATAGACCAAGGAGGTTATAATGGGCAGGAGGTGGCGTCCCTATCCCCAATGCATGGAGCGAAGTGTAACGGAAGTAGGCGTGGCTACGAGCCGCGACGGACATTTCTTGACCAATGGGAAGCCTAGTGAGTGGGCGCCGCCATTAATTTCGGTGCAAACAACCCTCGTTGCCATGGCATTTCCGTGGCAACGCGATTGTGTGCACCGAAAGTAATGGCGGCACCCCTGTTATTTGAAACAGCGCTTAACGGGAGACTTTTAAACCGGTATGGTCGGAATTGGATGAGATTATTATAAACGAACGCCTGGTTGCCCAGCAGAAAGTAAGTGACTAGAGTTGAGACGCTCTAGACGACGCACCGACTGAATCGGTGTCGAACAGGCGAGATTTCGAGCCCAACACTTGCCTGACCAGTAGGACTAGGAAGTCGGCGTGTAGCGGACGCTCTCGACACCGCGCGACCGCGCCTGGAGCGTCGTCTCGAACGAGTCGTCGTAGCGCGGCTTTGGAAAGCGATCGCGAGTCAGTCATCGTAGGCACGAACGCTGAGAAGGCGCTGTGGTGTGTGTCGTGCTGAGAAGGGCATCGCGGGTTGAGAAAGCCGTACAAATTCTGCTTCGAGAAGATGTTGGTTTCACTCCGCCGTGATGAGTATTCGGGTTCGCATCGAAACATCTTTTGGTGCGCCGATCGAATCGAAAGCCAGCCGCGACAGCGAGCAGACGAAGCAGACCGCAGGCACGGAGCAGACGTAGCCTAAGCCTAACGACCGAGCGGAGAGCAGACGATGGGAGCATGGTTGAATTTAGTTTGGATGAGAGAGCGTCGGTGCGCGGGGCAGTCTGGGATTGGGTTGTTCTTCCGGCGTCACTGGGTATGACGTCATGCCGGGTCCTGCCCTATTTAAACGTCCTTGCTATAGACCTATTGCTGTCTTACCCAAGCATCAAGGAGAATGCAGGGATTGGTGTTCCACGCGCCGCACGTGCTGGCCTCAGCAGTAGCAACTTTTCCAAAGCAAAAACCTAAAACAAATGGAATCTTGCACGCGCGTTCGTCAATGCTTTCTTTTGGTTATTTACTTCGAATCTTTTATACAGGAAAGGCGTGCGCGTGTGGCGCGTGGAACACCAATCCCCGCATTCTCCTTGATGCTTGGGTAAGACAGCAAATGGTCTATTGCTATATTACCCACGCATCAATGAGAGTGCAGGAATTGGTGTTCCACGCGCTGCACGTGCTGGCGTAAGCAGCAGTAACTTTTCTTAAAGCAAGTATTTAAAACAAATGGCATCTTGCACGCGCGTTCGTCGACGCTTTATTTTGGTTATTTACTACGAATTTCTTATACGGGAAAGGCGCGCGCGTGTGGCGCGTGTAACACCAATACCTGCATTCTTCATGATGGCTTGGGTAATATAGGAATAGGTGTATAGTCCGCTTCCGAGGCGCCCGTCGCGGAGATGTATCTGTAAATCGGTCACGTGCTGCTTTTACACACAAAAAAAAAAAAATACAGAGGAAAACAATCTTTTACCAAGGAAGCCCAGCGATTTATATTCGCCGACAACTTTATGTGGTTATGCAGGGGGATCGGTGGCCGAGTGGGCAAGCGCACACCAGCTAGGACCACTCGGAGCGAAAGCTCGCGCTGCAGAACCCAGGGATCCCGGGTTCAGTCCTCAACCCTGCCCGTTCTGATCAGGATGAGCACCGTACCGGCGTGCGTGCGTGTAATCACTAGTCCGTTCACACTCTTGCGACCTCTTAAAACTGGGTTCCTTGAAACCTCTTACAACTAGAGGACACACTGGCGCCATCTATTGGGTAGCAGTGTAAGCTTGGCGGTCCGGCATATTTTCTATTTCTCTCGCGCATTATCATTTCTTTCTTGGCTCGAAAAACTTTTGTCAACGCTATAAACGAGCCTTTCTTATATGTATTACGCACATTTGACCTCGAAAATCCGGCAAAACCTTCGCTCTTGTGAAATGCAGTTCCAGGGTCACCGCATAGATGGCGCCAGCGTGCCAGTGTGTTCCCTCGTCCTAAGAAATTTTAGGAGGTTTTAACAAGTCTCGTCTCTCTCGAACGTACTTGGTTGCAAAGAGTGTGAACGCGCCTTCAAACACCCTAGGCTAGCGGTTGTACGGTACTGGCTAAACTTCTCTCATCTACAGCTGGGAGACAAGTCGCCCGTTGAGGAAGACTAAGTTCTAAGCTGTATAAACATACTCAAACCCCATTTTTTTGTTTTTGGCTATGCAATAAAACGTTATGGGCGCACGAGCGCGTGCGTATACCTGAGCGCCGAGCGAAGCTGTGCAAGATGCACTCTTCACTTATTCTGAAATGCTAGAGAAAGTTGTCCGCGAGTATTGGCGACGTGAGCGATCGAAAGCGCCGCTGTGGTCGGCCTGCCGCGATTGGCCGAATGTTGACTATGACGTCAACAAAGGATTTCTTATTTACGGAAATAAGACTAATACGAAGACTTCAAATTTTGACGGTGTTTTGCAGCGTTCCTTTGAGAGCGTAATGATTTCAAGCTTCCACCGTGCAATTTGTAAACCCCATTGAACCTGTTGTTTGCAAGGTAATGAAGTCAGGAGAGGTAATCATAGAGAGGCGCCACCAAAACATCTCGCCGCCAATAGTTAATTCAGTGCAGAGCCCTCGCGCGCCGTTGGCCGCACGCAACGTCTTCCTCTTCCACATGCCCACATGCCACATGAGTCGTCACTGCCTTTCCTTGTTGGTCAACTGTCGCTCAACTCCAATGACGCACTCCTAGCCCATGCCGACATGCATGGCCATAGCCTCCTCTATTGGCGGCGAGATTAGGCGAGATGTTTTGGTGGCGCCCTCCTGTAGTTTCCCCTCATGACGTCATTACCTCGCGAACAACAAATTCGGCGCTGTTTGCAATGAGCAAGGTGGAAGCTCGAAATCATAGCGCTTTAAAACAACACTGCCAGCACCGTCAAAATTGAACCTCTTACACCAGTCTTATTTCCGTCGATGAGAAATCTTTTGCTGACATCATAGTCAGTATTCGGCCAATCGTGGCCGGCCGATCACAGCGACGCTTTCGATTCCTTACATCACCAATAGCATCGCTCAAATTGATAACGCGCAGAAGCCTCTCGTGCAAACATACCAAACATACCCGCAAACATCGTTCTGTGGCGTTTCAGAAGTAAAGAATTAAGGGGCGTGTACAGTCTTGATCGGTGCACAGCTTTGATGGAGCGCCCGGAAAGTTGCCCCCACAGAAAATTGCCCCCACAGAAAGTTGCTCCGCCGAAGTTACTCTAAAAATGGCTTCTGGCCGGTGCCATGTTTAGCATTTGTGCGTATGACGCGTGATTTTCTCGCTTTCAGAAGCGACGAACCTGCGCGCGTTTTCCTGTAAACATCATCGCACGCTGGGCTGTGGACTTGTAAACACTTAATTAAATTGTGCATAGCTTATGGCCTGTTGCAGAGGCTGTTGTACATGGCGGGATTCTGCTTGCTAATTCAAACTAAGAAATCGATCGTGTGACAAAAACTACAACAACACACATACACACACACATTTGGTGCAGCAGCTGTAGTGTGTGCTGTGTCCACGGGCTTCTTGTAACGCGAGACTGAAAATTGCAATGCAGAATTACAAGATGTGAAACTACAGGGTTCGATCGAAAAAATGAAACGTGGTTTGAGCACATGAAGTTACCCAAATAAGGATGTAGAATATATATATATATATATAAAGAGAGAGAGAGAGAGATATTGTTTTATGAGCCGACGTTAACCTAAGCATAACATTCATCAAACCGAAACTTGATATTGTGGGTGCCCGTAGCATTTATATCCGAGAAGACACTTATGAGTAAGAAAGACAATATTTTTTACAGGGGAGCTGTTAAAAGCTAGTTTCCCCAGTTTCGTGTCCGCGGACAAATTAATCTCGACTGGACGGCTACCGCCATCTGTTAGCGACTGCGGCATATCTCCGCTGCTCTTCCTTCTTCACCAAAATAGAAAGGCAGAAAAAAAGTTTTTTTTTGCTAATAAGCTTTTTTTTTTTTTACTGAAATAAATGTTATTTGCTTTTACAATCTCAAATTTTGGTCCGATAAATATTAGGTTGAGGGTAAACATGAGGCTTACAAAAAAAATATATCGAATGGGATCTTTTTGTATTTTTTTTTTTTTTGATCGAGGAAACGACATGTGCACAAACTTTCACATTTTTTTACCAACGCGTCCCATTTTTACGAAATTTCAGCTTTCTGCGATGCGTAATGTTCATGTTCTCTATGGTGGCCGAAAAGCCGGCTTTCATTTTCTCGCCTCAATCCCATCGGATGCGCTTAGAGTATGGACACTCGTGGTTACCCGACTATCTCGAGGACACCGCCATTTTGGTGCCTAGTGCAACAGATGTGCATGGTCGCAATAAACGGTCAGTACAAGGTTCGAAGGAAAACAAATTTGGCATCCTGAGATTCAGAGGCGTTGTCAGGATGCTGAGGCGATATCATCTGTACTAATATCTCTGAACGATGTATAAAATCGTTTTCTTCGATTTCAGATGCATCTGCAGATAACTGGCAAACAATAATTTTAAACAACAAGTTGGCCGAAGTGTCCCTACTCTCGTGAAATGGGCTAGAGTCAATAAGGACAATGATAGCGAACTACGTGGGACAGTGCTTCAGAAGTGCAGGGCATGGCGAGCATCTCATTAACGCTTGGCAGCCAATGAAATAGCAACAGTAGTCGAATAAGAAGGTCGAATAACCATTCATGACGCTGGAAGCGTCAACATGATAAGCCATGCCTTTTTAAGCTGCCAGTGAATATAATAAGACGAGACTTGTCAAGTCAAATAAATGAAGTACACCGTGTCGACATGAGAGATTGAGTTAACGAATCGTGATGACCGGAATTTTGTTCCACTCGTTTTTGTGACTTTCGTTCCCAATTTGAAGCCTTTTTTTCTTTTTACAGGGGAGTTGTTAAGGGTTAGTTTCCCCAGGATCGTGTCCCCCGCAAAGAAATGAAGACACCGAACTCTGGACACCTACCGCCATCTATGAGCGACGGTGGTAAGCCACGTATCTGGTTGCCGCCGTCGCTCATAGATGGCGGCAGCCTTTCCACTCTGGCTTGCCGACTTGCGGCCGGCCATTACTTTCCATTGTACAGCTCCGCTGGTCTTCCTTCTTCACCAGAGTGGAAAGGCTGAAAGTTTTTTATAATAATGTTTCGTGCTTTTACCGGAAAAGACGCACAAAATAAAGACAACGACATAAGTATGCGCGCCTGCTAAGAATAATGTATAACAAAAAAAAAAAATGGCTAGTTCTTATTTCTAGAAAATTGTGACTTCTCGAATACACTGCTCCAACGGTTTCCGCAAGGTTGCACTCCGAGTGCGAGCATGTGGCTCCTCAGGGAGTTTTGCAATACTAGAAGTTGGGCAACGCTACTATTTCGACACTATGCCAACAAACACGTTTGCGTTTATAGCTAACGCGCACAGGCGGGCAAAATATTTCTGATTGCGAAAAACCCGAGTGCGAGGGTGTTGTTTTGAACACGAACGCACTCGCACGACAGCTGCGATCAAAGTACGGGACTCGCGCGAGCGTATCTTCGTGGCTTCGCTCGCACATAACACACATTAGCTAATAAAAATATTCTGCGGGTGACCAAGTTTTTTGTGCTCTGAGACACGCAAGACAACGCCCAAAGCAGTTTTCGAAGGGAAACACCCTAAAATAAAAGCACCCTAAAATAACAATTTGACTTTTTGAAGCGGTATCGCTTTCAACACCAACACTCTTCTACTGTCCTTCATATTTTAGGAGTGAAAGCCTCGAGGAGCAGATTGCGCGACATCATGGCGTCAGGATGTTACGTGAACGTCACGTGACGACAGGTGACACGTGACGTCACGCTATCAGGTGGCATCATAGTTTCACGTGACGTCATGATGTCATAGTCATTCGTGACGGATCTTCGTGACGGTTTTTGTGACGGTTCTATGTAACTGTTCTACATGACGGTTTTACGTGACTGTTCTTTTTGACCGTCTTTGAAAATAGAATTAGGCTGACAACGGGCACAGTCTACGTAAAAAAAAAAATCGTGGATGCTTGCCTGTCGACAAGAGATCGTCTCTTTCATTTGTTCGTCGTCATCATGGCGGCATCCTGCCGTCATGTGGAACAGGCTTCCACCGCTGATTAATATTTGCTTGTCTGGTGGATAGAGAAGCTGGGCAGGTTTTCTGAAGAATATGACTGCGGAAAGGTGCAGGGTATAAAACTCATTATTCTTGAAAGTTCCGAACCTTGGTGTACTTCTCTTATCCCGCAAACTTTTGAAGTAAAATATTTTGCACTGCATTTTTAATTATATTTTTTTTTGCCCTTCCGGTTTTTGGTGTCTGTGGCGAACACACTCTTAACGTCTTAATCTCCCACCATGACATCACGGTGCCTCAAACGCGTCTTCGACTGGCCTGTTTAGTGTCCTCTTCCGCTCATAAACTAAAAGTCGTCGCGAAGTGGCCACACATTACGACCCAAAAGTCGGCCTGTAATGTTGTCAAATGTGGCGATCCTGGCGGTCGGTACCAGAAGTCCCGGTAAAAACTACGAATGGACGCCACTATCGCCGTCCTCGTGGTGGACCCAGACCCTGGATTCCGAACCTTGCGTTGACTATCAAGCTGGGGAGCGGCCTGCATCAGAAAGGGCGTCTGCCAGATTCACCTCCACTGCTGAGCCACCGCCATATCGCGGCCGGCCAGAGTATGACACTTCTATGACATCATACGGCGGAAATCGAGGGACCACTTTTCTAGGTCGCGGTGAATACACCAGTTGGAGACGCGTTCCAGGCACCATAATGGCGGCAAAGCTCTCCGTTTTTGATTCGGGGCAGGAGGTGAGGTGAGACTCGAATGCCGATTGGAACGGGAAATGCTTAATGGGTTTTTTGTGCATCTGCATATTTATTTTCGTCACATTAAGTGCCATATTATTTTCAGCTTTCTCAGTCTTGAAGAAGAGGATAATTTGCTTTACTGTATGAGGCAAACAAACCACAAAGAAGTTTGTTTGATTAATTACCGGTTTTCGTTCGTTGGTCCTTGGAGCGTCCAACCAAGCCGAGTATTTGCTGCAGTCCGTTCCTGGTGCTCACCCTGGATGTTTGCTTTCTTCGCGATTTTATACATTTGGTCAGCGCCGATCAACAAGACGAGTCAGCGTGTCTCTGGTGGTCCTCCGAGGAAACGAAGGTCAGCTAAATGATTTCCTTGGCTTCGAAGCTCTCATATAAACAGATGGTTTGAAGGAATTTCTAGAATATGGATATATGCAGATCTTTGGAAATTCCACGGATTCGAAGACGTACCCTTCTAGGGTATGCTAGCTCCGCAATCTAACTTACACCGGCTCCCGCGTGTGTCGACTGGGAGGCTAAGGCGCGAATGTGTGGGCGCGGATGTTTATGACTCCAAAAATAACTAGCGGGTACTCGGGAGATAAGCCTTCTCAAGGCGAAAGTTTGTCGACTTCCATTTATCCTTCCTTCTTCGTATATAGAGGTAATTTTTGTGTTTGTAAGCAATCCAGCCCTGGAAGGTTTGGAGATAAGATATACGTGGCTTTTTTTATACTCCTATGAAGGCGCTAGTATCGAGTGTTCACTTTGTATTTTGAAACAAATGCGACAGCTTCTTTTTCTTTTTCTTTACGTGAATCTCTGGATTAGCGTTCTTAATTTATTCCGTGATCGTTATTCACAAGTATTACACCGACCTGGTTAATGACTCGTCTGGTTTGTGCCGGAAGAGCTGCTAGTTTTGTCCATATTCGCTTCTCGTGGCTGTCTTTAGAATCTCTTAAAGGTGTCGTTCGTCGTTTCGCTGCGTTGGACACAACACTTGGAGAGCCAATCACCACAACTTACGGAGGCAGCTCAACGAATGACGATGCCGAAACATATGATTAGACCAAAAAACGCAGTCTGAGTTGTGACATTAAGCAATGCAAGCATGACGTTTCGCGTCGCTTAATGTCACAACTCAGACTGCGTTTTTTGGTCTAAACATATGTTTCGGCATCGTCCTTCGCTGAGCTGCCTCCGTAAGTTGCGGTGATTGGCTCTCCGAGTGTTGTGCAGGAAAGTAGAAGCACGGACTTTTTTTAGAGTGTAGATTAAAAAAAGAGAAAACTTTGCTCGATCTATTTGATTATGGTACTCAGCAAAATACAAATGTAACGTATATGTAACGATACGTTCCAATTGTTTAACTGTAACGAGAACGAGTTCCTTTTTCACATATGGAACTTGTTACGGAAACGCGTTCCAAAAATCAGAGGGAACGAGGAACGAGTTTTCGTTCCTTATTTCGAGGAACGTGTACAACACTGCGACGTGTACAAACACAGTTAAAATATGTTTTAACTATGCGACGTGTACACATAGTTTAAACTACGTGTACAACACATAGTTTAAAACGTACTCTCAAATTACAGGCTAGAGACAAGGACCTTCAACTTTATATAAATATGTGTTTTTATGTAAATTTTGTCATGCTAAGAGGTCCGCGGTTTATGTACATGCATAAAAATCCGTGTAAAACAAAATTTTGTACTTATTTTCTATAAAAACAGGAATGTTTTGATTTTCAAGTTTGACAACATGGGACCCCGAAAATTCAGGTATGAGACACACAAACGAGCATTTATGTGGATTTATGCATTTCCCTACAAAAAGATTGAAATAGAGTACGTTTGTTTTGCTTCCCACGTATCTGTACCAAAACTTGGAGGTTTAGTACATACGACAAACCACATAACGACCTTTAAGTAGAAAGTAACGTTTGTCATTGAACTGAACTGTTCTGTTTACAAAACTGATTTACATATTATTACTTGGTACGTTTGTGCGACCATTTTTACCAAGTAATTATCTTTCAGTACTTTACAATATTTCATTAGGTAGTAATTTTTATTGATGAATCAAATCGAACAGTTATGACAGCATCATGGCTGTGGGCGTCATGGGCGTGATGCATGGCGACGGGCATCAGAATATTTGAGAAATATTCTGATGGCGTAACGCGGAAGTCATTTTAATATAGCGAACAATGATATGCATTTATGACAAAGTGTATTAGTGTAATGTAAATATTAATAGTATTATTTTGTGCATTTTCAAGGGAGGTCGCCATTCAACTTTAACGGGTTCGATCATCCTTATTAAAAATACAAAAATATAATAAAATTAGTATTATTACCTACTATATCGAAGTCTGGATAGTTTGTAATTACAAGCGATTACATTCTTTAAGTTGCATTCAAACAAGAACGTAGCTATAGGAGTATACTTTTATTTGTCAGAATAAGTGCCCAGACGAAACATCGCATACGCATGGTGCTTGACATCTATATATGATGCTGTGTTCATTTTAAAACTAATAAATTTATACCAACTCACACGTAAAGAACAGTGCGCACGGGAAAATAAATCCAAGTAAAAAGAACTAATTATGAAAGCAAAGCACACTCAAAAATGAAATACAAAATAAACATGAGCTGAACACGCACGGCTAAACTGCTATTCTCAACAGAATGCAAAACTAGCTTACAATATTATTACAAGTGAAGGAATTACAATTAGTGCTGATCATTTGATCGATTAACCTAGCCATTAATTGATTGGTGCTTTAATCGTGATTAATTTTTCACCGGTTAATCGGTAAAAGATTCACGAACGTAAAGAAAGTAAAAATTAAACGCTTTCACCACGCAGACGTGGATGGGTATCATCTGTATGAAGGGCAAACGTCAGGTAAAATTGTAACCTAATAATGTAAAGTGTAGGGGCGAGATTTGTAGCTCCATAGACAAGTGCAGAAGGATACAGTGTCCCAGCCACTCGAACGCCGTGCGAGTGTTTGTTTAGCGCCGCGAGAGATAATTGAGGACATCAAAGGAGGTCACAGTCAAAGAAACGAATCCGTTGCTCGTGCAACAAGTGAAAGAATATGACGAAGGGGGGAGACAGACAACTCCCTTTTTGTCCTTGTCTCCCTTTTGTCCTTGTCTTCAAGCGCCACCATGTCGTCAAATTCCCAGTACCAACTAGCCCAACAATCCGCATTGATTGGTGTGAATAGTTTGGAACTTTTCTTAACAATACATCAAGGTTGATTCCTCGTCAGAATTGCATATTGCTATGTTTACCCCAAAATCAACATAGTAAAAAAAAAAAAAAATTCATTATTTACGTTCTAAAGATATGCTTTAAATTTAACGAGTCCGATTACTCGAGTAATTAATCGATTAAAGGGTGGCGATTAATCGGGTTAAATGTTGTTTTAATCGTCGCCTCTCCCTAATTATAAAAGTGCTTTTTCATGTGGTACTTTGACTGCCTAGATAACGATAGTGAACTATCTTATTTTTTGTTTACATTGGGTCCTGCTGCACCTGTTAGGGAAATATAGCAGGGAGAGGGTTACGTAAGCGGGTGAAAAATACACATGGTGAATACGTTAGTGGAAATGATGACGATGGCAAACAAAGTGCAGTCTCTTCCTCTAGGAACAAAAAATTAGGATTGGCATGATGGTACAGCTTGCCCTTTGAAAGGGTGGTCTACAGTCTCTCGGACACATAATTCAGGCTCGTTAAGTATTTGTCCTTTTGGATTATTGTCTGGTCATAAAAGGGGTGTAAAAGAATTTCAACCTTATGTTTTCCGCTAATAATGGCCAGTTTAGATCTTTCATTTTAGAAACGCTCTGACGGAGTTGGTAATATTTAATACAAATCAAGCGATCTGGTTCTGAATTACTTCAATTTTATAGATTAATTTGTTTGTAACAGGGTCTCAGACAATGCATGCATAATCTAGAATTGATCAGAATAAGCATAAAGTAAAGCGTGTCTTTTTAGTTCTTCGTTACAATATACTTGAAGTTTCTTTCGAGAAAGCTCTACATTCTGTTAGCTTTTTTAGTTAGATAATCAACATGTAAGTTTGACGTTAACTTTTCAGAAAAAAAGACACCCAAGTAAAAATATTCCAATTACTTTTCATTGCGTTCTTACACTGAAATATTAAAAACAAAATGGGAAGGGGCAGTAACGCAGGACTAAATAAAAAAGTTCAAGTACAAAAAAAAGTGACTTTTTAGAGTTATTTGGCATTACAGGTGCCTGGAAAAGCAAAAAAATTAACAACAATGCCCTCGGCAAAAGAAAAAAAAATACCAGTGATTTCCTTCCCTAGTGATTGATGTGTAAGTAGAACAGATTTTGTTCACCCTTCTCTTGGACTTCGACACCGATATCAATAAACATCTTTAAAAAAACAGAAAAAAAAAACGAGATTGTTTTTACGGGTAAGTGCATAAACGTTATTCTAGAGGGTACAGGATTGAGAATTGGTGCTCGCAAAACAGCCTAGAGCAGGTAGAGGCGGGTATGAATCTTGTGATGTCAGCAAATAGAGAGATAACGACGCACTTTCCCACAAACGATAGACTGCACAAATCTGCTGTTTGTGGGAGGGCCAAAAACTATCCGAACCAACAGCAGCAAAAACAACAACACAAAATGTATTCGCAGCTGTTTCCGCCGAGAAAATAAGCGAGAATTAGCGTCAACGTGGAACGGAGCGAACGCACGTACGCGGAGCTCTCGCCTGAAAATGTGTATTTGTTGTTTTCTCGCTGCAAAGTAAAACACGACAATTTAGATTTTCGAAAAGACTATTGATGCTGAATCGATATCATTAAGGTCACGATAAAATGATTACGTGGCATACATGTTGACCGGGAGTTCAATCTCTCAAAAGGTGGGATATTGTCAGAGAGATTAATGTACATAAAAATATGCGTATACATTCAATGTGCACACATGCATAGTTTTGCATTTAGCCAATATGAAGTAGATTAAATACCAAATGTCACAAACAAAATTAAAGTTGTTTAGTTGTACGAGGTCTGCACACAAGAGGAATGTATACAATTAGTGGCGCCCCCACAGCCCTCGTCTAATGCTAATATCTTTGATCCCCGCATTCGAGTAAATTACATGCCTCTGAATTGTAGGAAAATGGAACGTTGCGCCATCTTTCTAACGCGAGGCAAAGCGACGGCGCTTATTGCGAAGGTGCGTCAGAGGGAGTTGCAAGTATCACGGATGCGAACTAGATGGCACCACTTCATAAGGCTTCGCACAACGTGGCTTCGGGACATCGGGCGATTGTGCGTGACGATTACAGTTTACCGCCATAATATGCGTAACTAGCAGGCAAACAAATAAACGAAGGATACAAAACCGGCAAACACCCACCCACCCAACATTACCATTTTGACCTCGACTGGTGTGTTTGGACCTGTTACAACCGGCAAACCCGTGTTTTCACTGTTTCACTTTTAGGAAAAATATTGCCATTATTTCAGCCGTAGTTTTGAGCGATGTTTTGCTGTGTATCTACTATATGGCCCTGTTCGAAGCAAATAGTGTTAATAAAAAAAAAAATAGCGACTGAAAATTGAGCTGCCAAGTTGTGTTTTCTTCGTTGCTGTTTTGCTGCGGTGTTCTTGATTTTGTTGTTTGCCGTTGAATTTCCACTAAACAAAAGTAGAAAATGGTTCCGATGTTGATTAGCTCTTAAACTCAATAGAATTTATTCCAATTTGCTTATTTTTTTACATATTATAAGCCAGAGATTTGGTAACTAACTAATGCATATATAAACAAAAATGCTCTAGAGTTTGAAAAAAAAAAACTGAAGCAAAGAATATTAAGTATAGATTCGCTTTCCTGTCAATAATTTTGCTAACGTCACGACCGAGTAATGAGCAGTCGAGTTAATGCCCCTATACACTCCCAAAACACGTAGGGGACTTCAAAACACGCACCGTGTCATTAGGTGAATGGAAGGAGAGTAAAGTGAGTTCATTCCAGTCAGTTGTGTAGCAAGAAAGATTTTTTCAAAGGGGGGGGGGGGGGGGGTCAGAATGAATTTGCGTATTATAGGGTTGGCTGGGTTTCAGGGGGGGGGGGGCATGAAGCCCCATAAGCCTCATGCCCTGAATTGAGCACTGATTCATGCATATTTATTTTACACGAATATTATGCTGTGAGATACTACAAACTACTAGAGAAAGAAGCGGAGGAAGACTGAGATCATTGCTATGTCGCACTACCGTTCAGTTTTTACGCTTCGCACACACTGCAGGGGAGTATGGGGCATGTTGAACTGATTTTCATTCAAGGTAACTCTCCAGCACAAAACGCACCCCGAGAGGCCTGCTTACGTGTTTTCTGTCCGTTCGTGTCTTATAGTCTAGGCCCCAGTATTTAATATATTTGGCAGTGCGCGTGTGTACTGGGCCTCCAGTTTCTCTTATTTGTTCGCTTAAATTTGATTTTAAGGTACTTCATTCTAAACATACTGAAAACAAGCGGAAGAAAAATATCTCTACATCGATTCCTTGTGCTTTCCCGGGAACGTGAACGGAAGTTAAAAACCGCAAGGTAAAAATAAATGGAAACATACCCAACTAAAAAAAAAAGAGTAAAAAAAGGGGAATGGACTTGAAACGCTGTACGAAATATACGTTTTTTTAAAGCATGTTTTATAAGTTAATTTATTAGTTGTCTCTGGAATCTCGAACTCTAAACGTTTTCTTGGGTCCTTCGATCGTTATGAGATGCCCTTAGGAGTACGATGGCTAAAAAAGTCCACGAAGGATTTTATTTTATTTTTGTGTAGAGGAGAAAAGGAAAGAAAAGCGTAACAACAAATACATTTCCCAGGTTGGTATTTTTTCAAAAGTGAAAACCGTCCTGAAATTTTGATATAAAAACTTTACAAAACAATAATCTATACGCAACATCGTCAAAACATTTCCTTTTCAAGTGTCCTGTTTATAAACACACACACGAAGGAAAATGAACAAGAGTAACAACAGCCGAAATTGACGGCAACAATGTTTTCCACAATTTGCACCAAAAAGAATACACGAGACAAGATACAAAGATCTATATATATTCTTAACCAGAAAGTAAACAAATAAAAGAAAAACACGATGCCGTTATATCACGATGACAGCATATAGAAGTTAACTAAGCATCCCGCAGGTCAGACCTTCGTCATCGTCGAGAGCTTGACCTGGGAGGTTCAAGACCCCAGTTCCTAAAGCCAGCAAGGGGCCCAAAGAAGGGCCCGGTCCAAACAAAAACTAAATGCCTGGATGCCGTCCGTCAATGATTTTTGTGACGTTGCTCGCCTTGTCAGTGTCACTACCCACACTACCCACCTGACTGCAGGACTGCCTTACGTGGAGGACTTAGCCCGTCTGTTCGGTGACGTTCGCGCTATACCGACGCGGACACGCCAGAGCAAAGCCTCCCTTCTTCCATCGGGGCCTGCACAACAGTAGCTATGTGTTTTTGTGCGTCGACAGCGTCCGTCGTTCGCTCCAGTCACCTTACACTGGACCTCACCTCGTCGTGGCACGCGTGAGAAAAACATTCACGCTGCGGGTTTATGGCCTTGACATGGTCGTGTCACGGCCGTTAACCCGCACCCTGGGAGGATTACGACACAACACCCTAGAAGGATTACGACCGTGACACGGTCGTAATCCTCCTAGGTGCCTTCATATAGGATTCTACATCTGGAAACGCTGGACACCACAGTGTCCAGCATTATATCATATTTTTCTTTTAATGTAACCATATCAGGACCCTCGTCATTCACTGGGATCAAACCATTTTTTTTTGCCGTGATTGGTTGTCTTTTTATTCTGCTGGGAAGCGAACTCACGTCGCTTGCAAAGCTGGACATGTGCTAGAGCGATGATCATTCGGAGAGTCCAGGCACGTATCCAGGGGAGGCCCATGCCGGGCCCAGCCCCCCCCCCCCGAAATCTTCCATTTTGCTGGGACCTCCTTTCCCCCCTCCCCCTCATACAGGATTTTGTCATGGGCGGCCCCCCCCCCCCGAAGCAAAGTCCTGGCTACGTGCCTGGGAGAGTCCCAGCGATCGCTGGGCTAACTTATTTGCTTCTATCGACCTTAGACGATACTGCAAGCATATTCCTGAACAGTCAGGTGAGCACGAGTACCAAGATGGTGACGCCCTACAGCTGCTTTCTGACTCGCTGATGAGTGCTGCGTGAACTGAAGCGAACAAAGTCGAATGGGAAGCCGTCGTGGGGGATAATAGAGAGTTTCAGTGAACCGTTTTTGCACATCCGACTACGGTACGATGGGCCCTCCGGTATGAACTGCGACTGTGCGAGTGTTCTGCGATAGCGCATGCGCAGTTCGTACCGGAGGGCCCATCGTTCCTTACCGGATGTGCAAAAACGGTTCCCTAAACCTCCCTAATGTCTGGTGTAGGATAACGATGGACAAAGAAAAAAGAGCAAACAACTTGCTTTTGACATAGCGATTCCAACCCTCGATACAAGGTTCATTCTTATCCCGAGGCCTTTGAATTGAAGGCTTGCTTTGTCGCATGTTATACTGCAAAACGAATCGTGAATATAGTTACCGAGAATAGTATTTTGGGTGGTGCAATCAAGGAACCGTTACCAATCAAATTTAAAACACTCATACTCGTGCGATACAAGTACACGGAAAGAAATTGATGGAGATGAGTGCACGTGGGGATGTCAGAAAGCCGAGCTCTAATTGAAATAATTTGTTGGTACACTGTTAGAAGAAAGGCCGTTTAATTACGGGACATATGCATGCTAACCTTGTTGCTAAAACATGTTCTATATCGCTGAATTACGGAACCGTGTACGATAATTCCTGTACGGAACATGTTGCGGCAAGAAGGTTAGCATGCATATGTCCCGTACAAGACTATGATGGTACAAGTGCTCTTTGCTGCTATAGATACGGGAAGTGCGCAACCATGTTAAAAACGGCACATGTCCTGACGGAAACGATATTGGCACACGTTCCATTTTTACATGTGACTGCACATGCACCATTTTGTGCAAGGTGTCCCCCAAGATGTTGCACTTTTTTACTGCAAAATTAAACTGTGCATTGTCGAACGCTCAGTTTGCACCCAAATTTAGGGAAAGCAATCTGGACCAAATGACAAAGTTTCAGAGCGTGTCGTTGTTTAATTTAAACATTATAAATGACTTTCGGAAATTTTTAGGTAGGAGAATGGCTGCCCACGAATACATGGAAATGAAAGACATGAGCTTACAAGAACGGGCCTTTGTTTTCCTGGTGAAACGTTCCGAAAATCACTTATAACTTTCGAATAAGATGAGAAAGTTTTGAAACATTAGCATCTCCGGACTTCTAGCGCTACATTTGAGCGGAGACTGAGTGTTTGAGAATGCAATGTTTAGTATGGTGAAATAAACACTAAATATTTTTAAGGGGTACGCTGTATCATTGAACATGTTGTATAAGTTCAATTCTGCAACATGTACCATTTCGTGAAAGTATCTGTATGCTCATGTTGTGTCACGCATACACGCACATATAGCTGGCGAAGCCGAAGTTTTCATGGTGTGGATGCGGCATCCTTTGTGCAAGGAACTTCGGTCTTCGTCTGCAATATGAGCGTTCCAAAAGATAATACAATCGTAGTTTATAAAGATCGAGATACATTTTAAATCTGCAGTATGAACCATACATCATAAAGTTCTTAGCTGAAGATAGAATTCTGCATCAACTCTTGGGAACTTTTTACATGTTGGTCTTCGTCACACATGCCAGCTTTATAGAACTGGCAGAACGCCTGAAGTTTACTCAAATGTATGCCACTAAGCGTTATTACAAAGTGTCGTAAACGGCTTTCAAATGAATGATGAATATCCGGCAGCTCTTAATGAAAACCATACTGCATGTTCAGAACGATTGCGTAGCGTGTTGAGCTACATCCTAGTTCTTATCAGTAGTTGAAGCCCATGTATATTGGACCCGTTGTGAACAAAAGCCAAGTATTTATTGCCTCAAAATTTTTAACATGTATTTCCAAAGTAAATTGTCCCAGCTGACTAGAAAGAAATATCAACTTACAACATTCCATGGAAAATAAATTGTGAAAAAATCTGTCATAATGAGTTAACAAAAAAAAGCATTTTGGCTAAATCACTACAATATCAATATGGGGATAAGAAGTGTGGATAAACAATGAATACATAAATGAAAAGAGATGTAACCTATGCGGAGAGCAAGTCGTCTGCTTCTTCCGCAAGGGTTGCGGTGACGTCATAACGACGCCGAGTTTTGATTGGTTTTGAATGGAGTGATAATGGCTAGACCTCAATGCTTGATGCCTTCATGTCTACCAGTAGTTTTGTTCAGTCAGCCAACAAGACCTTGGCGTTCTGACATCACTGCAAGAAGTAGAGGAACTTGCGCTCCGCATAGGCTCTCGCAGGCTAAGAAACGCGGACCAAGACGCTACCGCAAAGTTCTCTGGTCACCATGATTAATATTAATATCCTCCTGTCCACTCGCCTTATCTCCAGCGTTGACTCTCCTAAA
The DNA here is from genome assembly GCA_037355805.1 of Ixodes ricinus. Classification (NCBI taxonomy): domain Eukaryota; kingdom Metazoa; phylum Arthropoda; class Arachnida; order Ixodida; family Ixodidae; genus Ixodes; species Ixodes ricinus. Next base: position 19,607 of record JAZHYW010056553.1, read on the forward strand.
GTGGAAAGAGTGGAGTGCTTTGTAGGAGGAGCCTGTCCTGCGTTTGTTATGATTAAACAAACTATGGTGCTAAACTCTCCTGCCACTTCTTGACCTTCTGAAGTTTCTGAAGATCTCCGTGGACCTTCGATTTCACCAGAGCCACCTTCCATGAGGACTGCCGGGACACCTCCTCTGGGTTCATGCCCACGAGTCGTCTGCAAGAAATGTAACATTTTTTGCAGACGACCCTGGAAAAAGTGGCGCCATTCATTAGTGTGGAAATGCTCGAGGCACGTGCCGCGCGCCACTTCTGGGAAGAACAATGCGTCTCAAATCTAGCTCAGTGCTACGCTGTGCCGCCATGATCTTCCCAAGTGCTGCACGTTGCACATGCCAAGTGCATCGACGCACCTTGCGCTACCTTTGAAACACGAAGGGGCTTTAGGAGAGGCTTAGAGAGAGGCAATATAACTGGCGCCCCGCTGCGGCGAGAAGCCGAAGAACACTTTTCCCGAGCGATGGAATGTCCGCTGGTGCTCCTCGCGTTCCTCGCGCTACCGCTTTTTTTCTCGTCGGGTTTTAAAACACTGCTTTGGGCCCTCGTCGCTGCAAAAGCTGTCGCTGAATGCCTGGTTCCCCTTAGGTTCTCCAAGAAATGCTCTCGGCTACCAGATCCTCGCGCTCCAAATATGCGACCGGGCACTCTATGGCTCCGTCGTCGAACTGCCAGGCTTTGTGAGTATAGAGGAGGCTATTATTTGAGTGTATAAGTAAGTTGGAAAACAGCGGTTGAAAACGTGAAGCCGGCGAACTAAATGCGTTTTTTCAACGGGCGGCGCAGGAACTGGTTCGATTCGCTTGAGTGGCGTGATGTTGGGGCTGTCGCCCTCTGCTCTCCGCGAGCTGCGTGCTGCGGTTCGCGTAGTGGTGTGCACTCGCGAAGTAATAAGGTTCAATATAAATTAATTTTTTTGCTCGTTTCTATACTCCGTTTTATCTTACGTTTAAGCGCAGCGGATGTTACGAGCCATCGGAGCCAACCGGAGGCCGTGTGAGTGTCACGTGACCTTAGGAGAGGGGGCACAGCGACGCGCGGAAAGCGTATCACGGGCCACGTCCACAGAGCGGGATTGGCTAAGATAGCTCGTAGCATCCGCTGCGTCCGGACGTAGGGTGAAGCGGGGTATAGGCACGCTCAATTTGCGGGAAAGTTGTAACAAGCACACAGAGATTTTTCAATTCAGGGGAGGGAAATTGACGCTCATTGTTCAAATAGGTACCTTTGCGTTTCTACGGTACAGTTCCTGTTTGTGAACGAAAACAGGACATTGAATAAATGCCGAAAGGCGGGACATGTCATATTCGGCTTTTTCTCGGTAGATTGATGGTACAGTTCCTGTTTGTCAACGAAAACAAACATCTCGATGCAACGCCGAAAGACGGAAAATGTTCTACTCAACTTTTCTTTGTAGATTAATTTTTTAACAACATATGCGCAAAAGTTACCTGTCCTCTTCTCTAGCCAAACTCACTCTCGCTATCGCTTTCTGCCTAATCAGAGAAAACAAGATTCCTGTCTGTTTCTGGCGTTCGGCGTTCAAACGCGTTCCATTCGAACAGTGGGTAGAGAAAGGGTCAGCTAGCCTCTGCGTCCGCCCACCATCCCTCCAATCACAGCAAGGCGCTTTGCATGATCTAGTGGTGCTCTCAACTCTTCCTCCTCCTCAGTTCATCTCCGTATAGATAATTCCAGTAATCGTCATCTACGCACCCTCATGTTGTCTACTGGGCAGTGGAACGTGTTCAGAACATGTGGAGTAGCCTCTCCAGCGGAACATCACACCCTGCAGATGCGTCTACAGCCAATTGACTCGGCACTTCTTTGTTGTTGTTTCGTTGGCCTGGGAAGTAAGCACTGAAAAGATGTTAGCTAACAGGCAACGCTGCTGAACGATAAGTTTTTTTTTTTGTAATTTCAAAATATCAGAAATAGATGCCACATATTTAATTTTGTTTCTTCATCGCAAAGTCTTCTCGTATAGTCACTGGAACAGATGTGGTGACGTAGTCGTGATGCCACAAAATGCAACTTGTGTATTGAACACAAGCACTGCGTCAGCATTCCGCTTGGCCTCGGGCTATGGCACGGGTATGACCGTTGCCTTGGTGGGCATTTTTCCTTCGGAATACATACGACGAAATCTTCGTGTGCATGCCATTCGTCACGCCAACGCTTCGACGATACCATGCCCCGGAAATAACATATATATTAAGATGTTCAAGACTAATACAGTTGATACACGGGCACCCCTTAACCGCAGTTAAATTAACTGTTGTTACGATTAATCGCAGTTACCACGCTATATTGTTTCGGGAACAACTATTTCAGAAGCACGAAAAGTGCGCGTTCACCGATTTCATGGGCGCTCAAGATGCGCAAGTGTACGAGCGCCCATAGCTTTGACTGCATAGCCACAGGGCGTTGTACAAGAGTGTATATAGTGTGCGTAATTATGGCGTAGCGGAACTGCATTTAAGTATGGCAGTGAAACAAGGTTATAAGCTTCCCAATTTTGGACGCTATATTTTTTTTAAATTTGTATTTAATCTGTATTGAGCTAAAGGTATTGATTGGGATTAGTTATCGTTGAGTGCGAAGTCACCCTTTTTCACTGATGATTACTGTAGTTATTCTGTTTATTTCGTGCTTAGTTCTTATTACTATGAGTTTATTTTTTTTGTCCGTCATGCCTAATATGCCAACATTGTAATAATCTAAAGTCTTGTACTTATAACGTGGTGATAGAGATCATTTTCTGTACATTTCTGTTTCTCTTTTGATTGCTGTAATTTTCCTCACTGTGTTGCCGCTGCTGTAGGCGGTCAGAAGTCCGTCAAGCTGTACCTCACAGCTTTTTTTCCTGGTCGCCACCATCATCTTATGGTGGAAATAAAAACTATGATTATTATTATCATTAGTTGTTTAACTTGAAAATGTTATAGCGAACGTCGAGTTCGGTTGATCTTAACGATTTCCTATGCATTAAATATTCTATGTTGTTATCGTTTTTTTTTACCTTTCACTTTTTTTGTTTGGGGATTATTCTCTGAAACAGGAGGTAACTTTGTCAAGCAGTTTTGTGCCCATTTGTTTTCTCCCTCCGTGTTAAAAAAAGACAAAAAAAAAACAAGCTAAACTTGGAGCTTGCATTGGGCAGAGCTAGGCTGTCATGGTCGTGCTTTTCCTGGCAACTCATGTAGCTTGTTGGATGGAGTATTAAAGAGAAAATATGTTACTTATACATATAAACGTTCAAAATTCACCATTTGAGAAAGTAAAAAGAAAATGTCTTGAACACTTTAAGGCATTTTAATTATCGGCAATGGCGAGAAACTGATATGCCAATGCCAATTGTTGGAAACAAAACGCTGTTCTTTGTCACATGGCGAGTGAGAAGCCCGGCCGACTAGCCGAGGTGTTTTTACTTTGGTTCCATTACTCATGGCATCATGCATGGACGCGGCCGTATTCGGCTGCCCTAGCTTTCAAGCTCTTTACCTTTTGCACTGAGACCTCATAGCTGCAGGCTCTATGCGCATCGGACCGCGCCTTCAATAACGTGCTTTTAATGTAACTGACATCGCCAGGTCTCAAGGACAGCTGCCCGTCTGTCTGTTCGTTGCATCGACGGACGAAGAGCCATTAGAAGGAGCGGGGGAAGAGCAAGAGTTTGATTACGTCAAAAAGATAAATTACGTCGGGGCTTACTCGTGCCATCCGTACGCTTCACGAGCTGCCTAGGTCACAACATGCGTTCTTCCTGCTAGACGTCGTGCCATAAGCTCGCTTCGCTTTCTTGATGTGGAAACCGAAGGGATAGAGCGCTTCATAGGTACCATACTTAAAGGAGTTGTAGCAACATGCTTTTCAAGAGACATTTTTTCTGTGAAACGCTGCTCGGTGATTTGTATCGAACACACTAACATTGTGTGTTCAACGGTTCAAGGTTAGTGTGTGAACACCCTAATTTTGAATTTCATGCCCACACTGACGCAGCATTTCTTGATTTTTCTAGAGCTTTCGACCGTCTCCTTCATCAACACCTGCTTTCTAAGCTTATAAACTCTTCGCCTTGACCAATTAATTTTTGCTTAGATTCGAGACTTTTTATTCCCCCTGGACAGCTAACGTCCATTAATAGTCATGCATCTTCCATAACAAATGTATATTTTACCGTTTTCCAGGGGTTTGTGCTTTGACCTCTGCTCTTTTAATCTTTATAAATGACCTTCTTAGTGCCATTTTCTGAAACATACTTCTGTTCGCTGACGACAGTGTCATCTATGACAATGTAATCTTTGTGCATGATAATAACCAGCTTCAGGGAGATTGATGGTAATAATCTCTGGAGAAGGGGAAACAAAGGGGGACAAAGGACAAACACAAATCTCCAAACACAGCAAAATGACTGGGGCGCGACCGAAAAAATCCTCCTGGTCCTGGTATCAAACCAGGGACTTCTCCATTTCTAGTAGAGCTGCTCTACCAACTGAGCCTAAGCAGGAGTTAAGCGTCAATAGAGCAATCGGGTTTTTTCAGCTGCCACCAGTCGAACGCCGAAAAGGGTAAACGGCCTGCATATTAAGGTCAAACCTTAATATACAGGCCATTTACCCTTGTTGGCGTTCCACTTGTGGCAGCTGACAAAACCCGTTTGCTCTACTGACGCCTAACTCCTGGTTAGCTCAGGTGGTAGAGCGCTCCACTGGAAATGGAGAGGTCCCTGGTTCGATACCAGGACCAGGCGGATTGACATGTACGTTAGAGCAAAATTAGAATGTGCTGCAGGCATCTGGACCTCCCATCAATAACCTGGAAGAATTTAAAAACGAGCTGCTCGTCTCGCCTTATCCTCTTATTATCCTTTTTCAGTGTCTTAGCGATATAAAGTCAACTAACCATGTCTTTTCTGCAGTCTGGCAGGACTGGCTCTTAGCTCTGCCTTTTTCATAAGATCTACTACAACAATCCTAACCTCAAAAGCACATCGTTATAACCGCCGACCATCAAACGCATTTCTGGTTTTACTAATTCTTTTTAATTTTAATCGACAATTTCTTCCTGAAGCCATCAGCGACTAGAACAAAAGCATATCCCCTATTGTCGCCATCGTACACCCGGATGACTTTTTTTCTTCAGTCAAGCTACAGATTTCTTGTTATGATCTTTGTTTTTCAGCATTTCAATATTGTATAAATTCCGTGAGTTCGTCCTAAGTGTATTATGTTTGTACTTGGCCTTTGTATAGCCTTGATTTCACCCCCCCCTTATTTAGTGCCTTTCACGGGCTCTTAAGGTGAATTAAATGAATGAATTAATCAATGAACAGCTGAGCTTCTAAGCATTCACTCATAGAATGCCTTTACTGGTGTTCATAAGTATATCACAACTTGCGATAGGTGATAATAATGAAATAAGGGGTAAAACTCACAAATCCAAAACAGGATTAACATCTACCTTGGTTATAGTAAAAACAAAAAAATTAATAGACACAATATGGTTACAAGAAGCCAGCCAGCAAGGTAGAAGTAAAAGAGTGGGTTGCCGTACAAGGAAATACTTCAGGTTATGGCGGTGGAAAGTAAGAGCACGTGATATTTCCAGAAAAACCCAGGAGGCTTTCGGAAATGAGGGGGAAAAAGGTTTCGGTTTCTGTTATGTAGAAATTTGATCCATATAGCGTGTAAGCTTTTCTGCAATTCACACACCTCGTGCCTTTGTTTGCCTGTCAAATGCACTCATGACTTCGTTTCTATTCCGTCTTAACCAATGACACAAGGTACACTGCGCGGCACTGTTAGCTGTCAGCGGCTATAACAAACGATACCGTCACGTGTCGTGTTAGGGAAAAAAGTTTGACTTAATAAGTCAACAAACAAAGACACTTAAGACTGCTAACGTGTCGGAATGCGAAAGCATTCGTATACGTAGCGCATTCCTACAAGCTACGCGCCAGCTGAGCTCGGCCGTGCAGCCTCTCC
>JAZHYW010056556.1:0-14135 GCA_037355805.1 Ixodes ricinus
GGCTTTAGGAGAGGCTTAGGAGAGAGAGAGGCATATAACTGGCGCCCGGCTGCGGCGAGAAGCCGAAAAACACTTTTTCCGAGCGATGGAATGTCCGCTGGTGCTCCTTGTGTCCTCGCGCTACCCCTTTTTTTCTCGTCGGATTTTAAAACCCTGCTTCGGGCCCTCGTCGCTGCAAAAGCTGTCACTGAATACCAGGTTCCCCTTAGGTTCCCCTACATAATGCCCTCGGCTACCAGATCCTCGCGCTCCAAATCTGCGACCAGGCACTCTATGGCTCCGTCGTCGAACTGCCAGGCTTTGTGAGTATAGAGGAGGCTATACACTTGAGCGCATAAGTATCTCGAAAACAGTGGCTGAAAACGCAGGCCGGCGAACTAAATGCGTTTTTAACGGGCGGCGCAGGAACTGATTTGATCTCGCTTGAGTGGCGTGATGTTGGGGCTGTCGCCCTTGCCCTCCGCGAACTGCGTGCTGCGGTTCGCGTAGTGGTGTGCAATCGCGGAGTAATAAAGTTCAATATAAATTAATTTTTTTGGTCGTTTCTATACTCCGTTTTATCTTAAGTTTAAGCGCGGCGGATGTAACGAGCTATCAGAGCCAATCGAAGGCCGTGTGAGTGTCACGTGACCTTAGAGAGGGGCACAGTGACGCGCGGAAAGCGTATCACGGGCCACGTCCACAGAACAGGATTGGCTAAGACAGCCTGTAGCATCCGCTGCGTCCAGACGTAAGGTGAAACGGGGTATAGGCACGCTCAATTTGCAGGGAAAGTTGTAACAAGTACAGAGATTTCTCCAAATCAGGGAGGGAAATTGGCGCTCATTGTTCAAATAGGTACCTTTGCGTTTCTACGGTACAGTTCCTGTTTGTGAACGAAAACAGTATATTGAATGCAATGCCAAAAAGCGGACATGTTATATTCGGCTTTTCTCGGTAGATTGATAGGCATTCCTGTTTGTCAACGAAAACAAAACATTCGATGCAACGCCGAAAGACGGAAAATGTTCTACTCGACTTTCCTTTGTAGATTATTATTATTCTTTAACAACATGATGCGCAAAAGTTAACTGTCCTCTTTTCTAGCCAACACTCACTCGCTCTCTCTTCTGTCTAATCAAATAAAACAAGATCCCTGTCTGTTTCTGGCGTTCGGCGTTCAAACGCGTTCTATTCGAACAGTGGGTAGAGAAAGGGTCAGCATAGCCTCTGCGTCCGCCCACCATCCTTCCAATCACAGCAAGGCGCTTTCATGATCCAGTGTGCTCCCAACTCCTTCCTCCTCAGTTCATCCTCATAGATAATTCCAGTAATCGTCACCCACTGCCCTCATGTTGTCTACTGGGCAGTGGAACGTTCAGAACATGTGGAGTAGCTCTCTCCAGCGGAATATCACACTGTGCAGATGCGTCTACACCCAATTGACTCGGCACTTCTTTGTTGTTGTTTCGTTGGCCTGGGAAGTAAGCACTGAAAAGATGTTAGCTAACAAGCAACCGCTGCTGAACGATACTTTTTTGTCATTTTGAAATATCAGAAACAGATGCCACATATTTAATTTTTTTCTTCATCGCAAAGCCTTCTCTTATATTCACTGGAACAGAGGTGGTGACGTGGTCGTGACGCGCAAAATGCAACTTGGTCTATTGAACACAAGCACTGCGTCAGCATTCCGCTGTGTCCTCGGCTATGGCTCGGGTAGGACCGTTGCTTGCCGGGTATTTTCCCTTCGGAAGACATACGACGAAATCTTCGGTGGATGCCATTCGTCACGCCGATGCTTCGACGATACCATTCCCGCAAATAACTATATATATTAAGATATTCAAGACTAATAGAGTTAGTGTGGGCACCCTTTAACCGCAGTTAAATTAACTGCTGTTACGATTAATCGCAGCTACCACGCTATATTCTCTCGAACAGTTATTTCAGACAGCACGAAAAGTGCGCGTTCACAGATTTCATGGGCGCTCAAGATGCGCAGTGCACGAGCGCCCATAGCTTTGACTGCATAGCCACAGGGCGTTGTACAAGAGTGTATATAGTGTGCAGAAGTAAGCTTAGCGGAACTGCATTTAAGCATGCCAGTGAAACAAGGTTATATAAGCTTCCCAATCATTGGACGCCATATTTTTTTTTAAATCTGTATTTAATCTGTATTTAGCTAAAGGTATATGATTTGGATAAGTTATCGTTAAGTGAAGTGAGGTCACCCTTTTTTACTGATGATTAGTATAGTTACTCTCTTTATTTCGTGCTTAGTTCTTATTACTACGAGTTTATTTTCCCCGTCGTGCCCAATATGCCCACTTTTATAATAATCTAAAGTCTTGTGCTTATAACGTAGTGATAGCGATAATTTTCTGTGCAGTTGTGCTCTTTTGATTGCTGTATATTTTCGTCACTCTGTTGCTGCAGCTGTAGACGGTCAGGAGTCCGTCAAGCTGTACCTCACAGCTTTTTTCCTGGTCGCCACCATCATCTTATGGTAGAAATAAAAACTATGATTATTATTATCATTAGGTATTGAACTTAAAAACGTTGTAGCGAACTCCGAGTTCGGTCGATTTTAATGACTTCCTATGCATTAAATATTCTGTTGTTATCGTCTTTTTTTTTTACCTTTCGCTTTTTTTATTTAATGAGCATTCGCTGAAGCAGGAGGTAACTTTGTCAAGCAGTTTTGTGCCCATTTGTTTCTCCCTCCTTGTTAAAAAAGACAAAAAGAAAACAAGTAAACTTGAAGCTTGAATTGGGTAGAGCTAGGCTGTCATGGTCGTGCTTTTCCTGGCACTCATGTAGCTTGTTGGATGGAGTATAGCGCGAGAAGGAAAAAAAAGTGTTACTCATACATATAAACGTTCAAAATACACCATTTGAGAAAGTAAAAAGAAACTGTCTTGAACACTTTAAGGCATTTTAATGATCGGCACGGCGAGAAACTGATATGCCAATGCCAATTGTTGTAAACAAAACAGTGTTCTTTGTTACATAGCGGGTGAGAAGCCCGGCCAACTAGCCGAGGTGTTTTTACTTAGGTTTCCATTACTTATGGCATCATGCATGGACGCGGGCGTATTTGGTTGCCCTAGCTCTCAAGCTCATAACCTTTTGCACTGAGACCTCATAGCTGCAGGCTCAATGCGCATCGGACCGCGCCTTCAATAACGTACTTTTAATGTAACTGACATCGCCCGGTGTCAAGGACAGCTGCCCGTCTGTCCGTTGGTTGCGTCGACGGACGAAGAGCCATTAGAAGGAGCGGGGGAGAGCAAGAGTTTGATTACGTCAAAAAGATAAATTACGTCGGGGCTTACTCGTGCCATCCGTACGCTTCACGAGCGGCCTAGGTCACAACATGCGTTCTTCCTGCTAGACGTCGTGCCATAAGCTCGCTTCGCTTTCTTGATGTGGAAACCGAAGGGATAAAGCGCTTCGCAGGTACCATACCTAAAGGAGTTGTAGCAACATGATTTTCAAGAGAATTTTTTTTGTGAAACCCTGCTCGGTGATTTTTATCGAACACATTAACATTGTGCGTTCAAAGGTTCAAGGTTAGTGTGTGAACACCCTAATTTTGAATTTCATGCCCACACTGACGCAGCATCTCTTGATTTTTCTAGAGCTTTCGACCGCCTCCTTCATCAACACCTGCTTTCTAAGTTATCATATCTTCGCCTTGACCAATTAAATTTTGCTTAGATTCGAGACTTTTTATTCCCCCCGGACAGCTAACGTCCATTAATAGTCATGCATCTCCCATAACAAATGTATATTTTACCGTTTTCCAGGGGTCTGTGCTTTGATTTCTACTCTTTTAATCTTTATAAATGACCTTCCTAGTGCCATTTTCTGAAACATACTTCTGTTCGCTGACGACAGTGTCATCTATGACAATATAATCTTTGTGCATGATAATAACCAGCTTCAGATAGACTGATGGTGATGATCCCTGGAGAGGGGGAAAAAGGGAGAAACACAAATCTCCAAACACAGCAAAATGACTGGGGCGCGACCGAAAAAATCCGCCTGATCCTGGTATCGAACCAGGGACTTCTCCATTTCTAGTAGAGCGCTTTACCAACTGAGCTAAGCAGGAGTTAAACGTCAATAGAGCAATTGGGTTTTTTCAGCTGCCACCAGTCGAACGCCAAAAAGGGTAAACGGCCTGCATATTAAGGTCAAACCTTACTATGCAGGCCGTTTACCATTGTTGGCATTCCACTTGTGGCAGCTGATAAAACCCGTTTGCTCTACTGACGCCTAACTCATGGTTAGCTCAGGTGGTAGAGCGCGCCGCTGGAAATGGAGAGGTCCCGGTTCGATACCAGGACCAGGCGGATTGACATGTATATTAGAATAAAATTAGAACGTGATGCAGGCATCTGGACCTCCCATCAACTGTACCTCATCAATAACCTGGAAGAATTGAAAAACGAGCTGCTCATTCTTGCCTTATCCTCTTATGATCCTTCTTCAGTGTCTCAGCAATATAAAGTCAACTAACCATGTCTTTTCTGCAGCCTGGCAGGACGGGCTCTTAGCTCTGCCTTTTTCATAAGATCTACTACAACAATCCCAACCTCAAAAACACATCGTTATAACCACCGACCGAACAACTTCTCGCCTTAACAACGCCTTAACTATAAAGCGCATTTCTGGTTTTACTAATTCTTTTGATTTTCATCGACAAATTCTTCCTGAAGCCATCAGCGACTAGAACAAAAGCATATCCCCTATTGTCGCCATCGTACACCCGGATGACTTTTTGTTTCTTCAGTAAAACTGCACATTTCTTGTTATTATTTTTGTTTTTCAGCATTTCAATATTGTATAAATTCCGTGAGTTTGTCCTAAATGTATCATGTTTGTACTTGGCATTTGTATAGCCTTGATTCCCCCCTTTATGTAGTGCCTTTAACGGGCTCTTAAGGTGAATTAAATGAATGAATTAATCAATGAATAGCTGAGCTTCTAAGTATTCACTCATAGAATGCCTTTACTGGTGTTCATAAGAACATCACAACTTGTGATAGGTGATAATATATAAGATAAGGCGGTAAAACTCACAAATCCAAAACATGCAATATGGTTACAAGAAGCCAGCCAGCAAGGTAGAAGTAAAAGAGTGGGTTGCCGTACAAGGAAATACTTCAGGTTATGGCGGTGGAAGGTAAGAGCAGGTGATATTCCCAGAAAAACCCAGGAGGGGAAAAATAGGTTGCGGTTTCTGTTTGTAGGATTTTGATGTATATGGCGTGTAAGTTTTTCTGCAATTCACACACCTCGTGCCTTTGTTTGCCTGTCAAATGCACTCAAATGACTTCGTTTCTATTCCGTCTTAACCAATGACACAAGGTACACTGCGCGGCACTGTTAGCTGTCAGCGGCTATAACAAACGATACCGTCACGTGTCGTGTTAGGGAAAAAAGGTTTGACTTAATAAGTCAACAAACAAAGACACTTAAGACTGCTAACGTGTCGGAATGCGAAAGCATTCGTATACGTAGCGCATTCCTACAAGCTACGCGCCAGCTGAGCTCGGCCGTGCAGCCTCTCCGGAGTCTGCCCGGGCGGGCTTTCTGCTGGCTCTGCGGCCGGCCGCTCCCTCTTACCGGGGACCTGGTCGCTTCTTTGTGGGGTGGCGTTCCTTGGAACTACGGCGCGCGCCAGCCATTGGGTTGGCCCCTACAGACTTCAGGCTTCGCTCCATGGGATAGGAGAATTTAGGTGCCGTTTGGCGTGGCTTCAAGAGCTGATAACGCCGCTTCGCTCCATGGGACACTTGATGCTTTCGCATTAAAAGTCGAGCTTCTACTAAACCACGAGAAGCGCTCGAGTTGACGAAAAAGGTCAACGATATTCTGGGCGAAGCCTCGTCTATCTGTATACTCTCGTCCCGGCGCCCTGTGGTAACGAAAAAAGCCAGCCTTCCTCCTTTCCACTATCACTATCAATTAATTATTTTTATTAATTATTTATATTGTACTGCTCTAAACTCGCCACCGTGCTACCAGCAGATTTATTCCCGTTACTAACAAGGACTGGGCTTGATCGGGTTAACCTACCGATTAATCAATTAATGCTTTAATGCAACTAATTTCTCTAACACGTTAATCTGTCAAAATTTGGAAGAAAAAAAGTAAAAATTTAACGCTTTCACCACGCAGACGTAGACAAGTGCACTCTATGAGCGGGCTAACTTTAAGTGAAATTTCGACCTAAAGTAAAATCTATTAGCGAGATTTGTAACTACAAGCAAGTGAAGAAGGTTATACGTGTTTTAACCACTTCAATGCCGTGCAAGCGTCCGTTTAAGCGCAGCTAGAGACGATCAAACAATCAACAACAATCAAAATAGTTTGATATTGCCGGAGAATATCAATGAACCTTGACACTTGTGTGAAAATATGTCAAAAAAAAAACCTCTACCTCTGCCGAGTGAATTAATAATTTGTAGGTACGGCTGTCTTTTGACTATTTTCAGCTACACATCAAGGTTCATTTAAAATTGAAAATTACACACCCCACTATTTATCACATGATGATATTCAGCAGAAGCAAAATATGTAATTGTTACTTTTTTCAAAACTATTATGCATGGGAATGAACAAAATCGATGAGCCTCCAGTAACACCTTCTGGCAGGCCAGTTGGTTCACATCTAGGGAAATAAATAAAATGCGCTAAGGACGAGGACAGAGGCAGAAACAGGTAAAAATGCACTCCGTGTGTCATACTTGTTTCTGCCTCTGTCCTCATCCCGGCGCATTTTATTTGTTTTCCCGATTAGATGATTAACTAATCGATTAAAAAGTGCCGATTAATTGGGTTAAAATTCTTCATCGACGCTCAGCCCTACTAATACCTTGCTAGTTATTAATTTTTTTAGAAGATGCAAATTCAGCAACCGTAAAATACCGCGGAAGTGCGAACTTCGTTCAAGCGCCCACTATTAAAATATCCTGAACTTGGGTACTCTGAAAATTATATGTTAAGTGCCTGATTTGACCGAACAAGTGCCCATGTCTAGATTAAGCCAGTTTTTCAGTGAAAGGGGTGGGTGCTCCCCCGGTATTTTACAATAGTCGTGCACATAAACAAAGGTGAAATTTTGTGGGAACAGCTTTAGAAAATGTCAACCCTTGTAGAACAATTTTAAAGGGAGATGCGGGTAAAGAAACTGCTAAATTTTTGCAAAAAATGTGATTCTGGGTTTTTTGGTGTTTTATAATATTTTTTAATCTTTATATTTGATGTATAAAAATTATTAGTGCCAGTTATGATCACGAAATTAGTCAAATAGGCATTTGAGGACCCCAGGAAACCCAGAATGGCATGAATTTGAGCCATTCTTCTCTGCGTGGTTCTTCCAAGTTGTGACGTCGCCCGCCATCACATTTAATTGACAAGTAGGGGCCTAGCCGTCTCCTCTCTATTGCATCCTTCTGTAGTTCAATTTCTCACTGAAATTTATTAACAAAATAATTTTTTCCCCACTGCAAAAGAATATAGCTACACACAGGGCCGGCTCTAGGGGTGAGCGCCCTGTGCGGTCGCACAGGGTGCCATGAAAGGGGGCGCTGAGGGGCGTAAAAAGGGGGGGAGGCACCATGGCCGGAGAGCAAGGGAGGGGGGTACGGCGCAGATTTTGCCCGGGCGCTCGATGCTGTAGGGTTGGCCCTGGCTACACATCTATGTAACATTCGCACGTGTTTTTCTTTTTATGTAATTTTGAGGCATCTTCACAGTTTGTGCACAACAATTTCTGTTTTTAATACTGTCCTATCACAACCAAATTTTGCATGCATATTATTTAGAATATGTAGAATGCAAGTATCTATGTTTGGTAAAAATGTGTGTGTATATATATATATATATATATTTTTATTTTTATATATATATTTATGGATATATTAAGAAACGTTTGTTAGCCTTGAAATGACATTTCTGCTATTGTTTAAATTATTCTAAAATAAAAGAAGTGCACACACATTATATTTGTTGTTCATTGCACTCAGTGGTTAGGAGGAGAGAATTATAAATTTACTCCTAATTAAGAACCTAAAAAAAATATAACTATATCAAATCTAACACCAGTTTTATTAAAAGACGGAAGAAAAGAATGATAGACTGTAAAACTTCCATTTCTATATCGTAAATAATTAAAGGGATTAAAAATTAAAGGGATCAGGGAGAAAAGAAACTACAAAGAATTTATCAAAGAAATAAGAAAAAAATATTTAAGAGCCATATAAATTGCCAAGAAACTATGAACCTACCAGAAAGTGATGGAAACACAAGAAAACATTGCAAAATAAACTCGAGATCGTTTTTTTTTTTATCTTAAACAATTGGAAAGAATAAACACAAATTCGGGACGAAAACTGACGCATACAACTGTATGGGCCAGTTTTCGTCCCAGAATTCGTGTTTATTCTTTCCGGTTGTTTAAGTATATTTACCAACACGCTCGTTTTTAATGTTATGTTTTTTATCCATCCATGATAGTTGTGCAGCTGACGATGTGACAACCAAAGGAGCCCCGAAATCATGACTTCGAGCAAAAAGGGAAGTATCACAGCTTGAAACATCAGAAGATAAGGCAAAGGGGAGGAACAAGCTCGAGAGCGAGCTTGTTCGAGCGACACTTTCGTTTCCGGTCACATGGGGGAAAAACACAGCGGAACTTGCTCGGAACGACTTCCTTTCTTGTCGCACGCTTCCAAGATTTCGCTCGCTCTTATCAGATTGGCGTCTTTCAAGCTCGAATACAACAACACAGAAGTGACGCATTTTAACTGGTACCAACATGAACATAAAATATGAGGCTTGCTCTATAGTCACCCAAAGCTTTAATGCTTCGTTTGTCACGTTCTCAGCATTAATTGCACTAAAGTGATTGGTTGTACTCAAGTTCTGATCGCTCCACGGCAACGCATGAGAGGTGTACATTTTTCTAGAGTTTACTTGCCCTTCTCAATACATCAGAAAGTAAAAACTAGAGGGGTGCATGATGAGAGATGGCACTAGCCTTCACATGAGCACCTGGCAAGAACACCACTTGCATTGTGATGAGAAGAACCTTTCCAATAATCATTTTCTGCATACTACCACCTTCGTCAACAAAGCTGGGAAGCCTATTTCTTTTCTTTCTATATCTTTCTTTTTTGATGAGTGGTCATTGCTGGAAATGCCTAATATTAAATTCGGTGGTTACGCTGTGTTCTATCCGACGGCTACGTTTTTATAACAACGCCGCTCGAAGTCCAAGCGCCGACGCTCCCGGCCCCGCATGTTCGCATCAAGATGTTATCTATGAAAGTTCAAACACACTTTCCAACAGAGCAAAAACGGATGCACACACAGGAACGAAAAAAAAAAGCATAGCCTACACAAAAGTGCCGAATCACGTCACAGACTTCACTGGCCACGTAATTGCACCATGCTGGGGGATCCTTCACACTTCTTGCCTAAAAACAAAATCAAAATCGGTGGTGCCAGAAGAAAAATGCTCAAAGAACACGCTCAGCTGCAAGGCAGCAGCAGCAGCAAGCAAGAAATGTGCCGTCCGTTCGACACATTCCGAAAAAGAGCGACCCCCTTCAGAGTTCGTACTTATATGGCGCGTGCTTTGCTCGCGTTTCGACGCGTGCGCTGGGCTGTGGATTTCTAAAGGCTGGAAAGGTGTATGCGTTGGATCGTTTACCTGGTCCTCGAACAAGCTGAGGGTCGATCCGTACATGGACCGAAGAGAGGGCCATCGCCGCATTTTGGTTGCTCGCTCGGCGTGAACACCACGGCGCACGCAGACACACACGCAGGCAAACGGGGGCTGGCAAAGGCGCACGGAAACACTCGTGTCGCGCGGACGGGCGGCTCAGATCCGGCGGAAGAAGGCTACACCAAGTTCCTGCGCTGTGCCGACTTCGGGGAAGCACGTGAGATCCTCCGCGTCACACACGAGACTACGGTCGGGCACTCGAGACAAGCCAGCTCCGAGGAGCGGATCCACCTGAACAAAGAAGGCAGCGCACGCACTAACCCAGAACGCACAACGGCCCCCAGTAAGTCATACTTCGTCGCTTTGCGTTTGCGCATAAACCAGTATAAAACAATCCCAAATTTACCCCCCCCCCCCCAAACAGACACACACACACAAAAAGAATCTGCTACTTTTTGTTTGTTTGGCTTTTACTTTTATGTCCGTAAATGCTGCTTTGGATGCTGCATCATCGCCGTTGGACGAAAGTCAGGTAGCAAAGAACGGCAGCTGTGCACCCCCCCCCCCCCCGTTGCAAGCTGCGCTAATAATCCACCTGAACCGCGCGGTGTTGGACAAGCCCGCTGGAAATTTGGGGGTAATTTTAAGGGGAGGGGGGGGGGACTGCGCAGTCACGGTTTTTGTGGCCCGGAAGCCCGAACCGGTGCGCTAACCTGGGTTACGCAGCTATTCCGGTTAAGGGCACGCTCGTTCCGCTCACCGCTGAGCCTAATTTGCCGAGTCAGCTGCCCGCCATAGCGCGGAAGAATGCCTGTTTATAAAATTGAGCGACGCGCAGGGCCAGCAGTCAAATTTGTTTTTTTTTTTTTGCAACGTGCCAAACCAACGAAGGGCATCTGGCACGCCCTGCAGAAGAGAATTGAGGACTAATTTCGACCACCTGGGGATCTTTTGACGCGCAACCCCGCAATAAAACCTGAGTAAAGAAAAAAATGCGCAGGGGCAGCGTAAATTAAGTCGCTTTCCGGCTCTAAAGACGCGGTCACTCGAAACAACCTTCAGTTTGACAAATGGGTAGCCCCGAGGTGAAAGTAGGAATGTAAAGTATCAAGACCAATTAATAATAATAATTATTATAATAATATTAAAATGAGTGTGCTTTTGCCTCGTTCAGCGAAAAGCCAGAGAACAATAAGACCGAGTGATCCCCGCGCGTTAAAAAAAGAAAAAGAAACCGTGCAGCCTCAGTCTTTTTCTTGCTGCCCCAGAGGCGTTAGCCAGTTAATGAGACCATCTATCTTATTAATCTCATAGATCTCATCTCGGGAACCACGCCAAAGGGGCCGATGAGACAGCGACCATCCGTCTTCACAATGCGAAGGAGCACAACAGAAGGCGGAAACCGCTGCAGCAATCGCTTTAAACACAGCGCCAAAACAACCCCAGTTCTCCACCTACCACACACAAACAAATACAGAGCACGACCCGATCCGCAGCTTAGAGGTAAAGAGGCCAAACTTGATCAAGAGCCACTGGCTGGCTTTGAAGGGAAATTTTGTCCCGGCGGGATCGCTCTCCGAAAGGGTAGTATCGTGCGATAGTCGGACCAGCAATGAATGGGGTTATCTCGCTCGCACGCAAATCGAGTCGCCCGACAAACTTTCTAAACGTGAGAGCTTCCACTGCAAGTAGTGACATTCCTTGAAGCGCCCACTGCGTGACGGTGCGAGTTTTTTAAGAAGCCAACGGCGGCGCACAGCAGAAAGACTGAACTGAATGAGGCCATTTTTTTTTTTTTTCCAGCGGAATGTGTTTTTGTTATTTGTACCTATCGGTTGTCGTTACTCCGTAAAAAAATGCGGGGACTTTACCCAGCCCCCGAGGTCAGCCCCGCCACGCGGTGACTGTGGACACAGAAAATGCCGCTCCTCGTGTCGCCGTGGGTCAGTCGCCGACCCTGCCTTTTACAGGGGGTTGTTGAACGACGCTGAGGGAACGCGACGCAAACGGGACCAACAATCCAGGGGGCGGATGTATGGGTCAATCTTTCAGGGACGGGGAGAGATTTGACGTTATGGGAGGCAAAGCATTGTCCAGATCTATTTTGTTGACTGCCATTTCACCAAAAGCTAAATATTTCTTTAAAGGGGGGGGGGGGGGGAAGCTAATGTATATCGATTTTTTTTTATTAAAGAATGTTGACCTAAGAAAACTTAAAAGGAGTGTTTATTTATTTTAGATCCGGAGCATCTCTTGCTCGGGTCTATGTCGCGGCCTTGTAGTCCGCACTCACGTGACTACGCACGCGCAACTCTCCTCCTTCCCTCTCTCCAACAGCTGCGTGCTGCTACCTCTCCGCTCTCTCTTTCTCTACCAGCTGCCGTGCACTGCGCGTGCATCTCGCTTGTACTCGCACGCACGCGCACGCGCAACTCTCCTCCTCTCTACTTCGTTTCAGCTTGGGTCCAGACAGCAGGCGATGCTACAAGCGCGAGCTCCGGGCTTTCTGCGTCCCTGCCAAGCACGCGCGCTCGTGCAATGCAAGCACTATTCAGGGCCACACGCTCGCGCTCGTAGCATCGGCTGCGTCTGGACCCAAGCTGAAACGAGTACGGTCTCACTCTCCTTCGGTGCTGAAAAAAAATAAACGGCGAGTGGCGAGCGTCTCCGGTTCCCTCAAGCCGCGAGCCGCGACAAAGGTCGCGTAAGGGAGCAAGCGCTAGGGCAGTCGGTGGCGCCATCTCTCGACGTCAGCACGCAACTGACTCTTTCACTCGGAACCAACACGATGCTCCGCATCACCCCATGGCTCCCCCTCGGGGAGATGGTGTAGTTTTTGTAGATTCCTGCCCCAGCAACAATCACAGGCAAACATCCGAGTGTGTCAGACCCGTCAAAATCGTCCTACATAGGAAGAAATCGTTTTTGGAGTCGGCAAATCTCGAGTTTGGTCGCTCGGCCAATGGGGCGCGGCGCCACCCGCGAGGGTGTCCCCTGCTACGTCCTCTGCAGCTGCAGAGCTTTCGTGTCCCGCTTTTGCGTGTTGCGTTCTCTCCAAGTTACACCTCACGAAAATAGCGTATTCTTCGTTAAAATATTTCCGATCACAATCAGGCAGGTCAGACATCTCTCCATGTTGTCGCAACAAAGAGGAGAAGACAACGAGGCGACGCTTCAAGAACACGTGGCAGCCCGGGCAGCTGTGCCCTTATGGACAGAAAGGGCGGATCATTGAGAGGTTTTCAGTAGATCGCTTCGCACTAAGTTACGACATAGGTACCGAGCGACGGTATACCATACATCTGGTTCGCAAAGGAGCGCGCAAGGTTTCGAAGAATTATCCTTAATCAAAGTTATCTGAAAGGTCTACGAAAACTCGCTATTACAGAGCTTCCCGTTGACCGTGTTTTCCTTTCCGCTGCGCTTTGAGCAGCGAAGGCGCCAGTACTGCGTATGCTCGCCGCCAGCCTCGCGTGCAGAGATGCCGAAGCTGCCGCGCGCTTACGTGCTGCATGAGGGATGCCGAATCAGCCTCTGCTGCAGAGGTGCGAACTGAAAGATGCTAGTACTCTGTTTCACCTTGTGCTGTACCGCAGGAAAGGCTACAAGCGCGAGCTTCTCGCTCTAGGCGACAGATCTCGGCGGCACAAGCTCTCGTGCGTTGAGCGGCTCCCAACGCGCGAGCTCCGCGCCTCTACCCTGCATGCGGCCAGCAACAGCAGGTGAAACGGAGGACCTGCACTTGCTGTGCAGGCATCTTCGTCGCGGAGCGTCTACAGAAGCATATCCCGGACGGGGCAAAGCAATCCACGAAATCTCGCTACTGAATGAATGGCTGCGTTTCTCATAAAATGTAATTTTCTGATTGTGTAATAAAAAAAAATGAAAATAAAGCCGCACTGTTTTTTTAATTATTTGTTCTTAGCAAAACACGCAGTTCCCGTACGAGCATCTGTTTGAAGGTGTCGTGACACTGCCACATTCTAACATACAACCGCAAAGAAAAAAAAGAGCTATTATTTTGGGGGAAGCGCGGGGCCTTTTAAACAATACATAACGAACATGAAAGCACGCGCGTCTAGATATGCGACAGAGAGGTAGAAGGAAACATGTGACAATTATTCACTAGTAAATGCCGCTGATCTGGCGGCGTCCCGAGTGGTAGGGCACAGGGATGACGAAGGCAAGGTTTGTCCTCCTCGCGGACTCTGGCTGTGTCCAAAAGTCCCAGCGAGTACGCAAGCGTGAGGCTCCGAGACAAGGCTATTCATTTTGTCACCACGCTCTCTTCCCCAACCCGCCTCCCTCCCCTAGTTTCTCTCCCAGGGATAAAATACGAGTAAAACAGCGAAGACTCCGCTGAAAAAAGCAGACTGCTGACGACCCGGATCGAGACTGTTTCTGGAAATCC